>PVIC010014220.1:0-36929 GCA_004025085.1 Thryonomys swinderianus
TTTTTGCTTTTGAGATAGGGTCTCACTTTGTAGTTCAGGCTGGCCCTGAGCTCACTATGGTGCCCAGGCAAGCCGCCGCGAACTCAGCAATCCTCCTGTCTCTGCCTCCCGAGTGCTGGGATTACAGGCGTGAGCCACCACGTCCAGCATTGTGGTATGCGGTTGATTGTTGGTGGGCGTGTCTCCACGCCCAGCATTATATGTGGTTACCGGAGATTGAACTCAGGACCTTGCGCTTGCAAGGCAGGCGCCGGAACCACTGAGCTAACCCTCCAGCCCATAATTAAATATTTTTAACCCAGCTTGGATTATTTGGTCCATGAACATTTAATATACATATTTGGATCCCAGTCTACCTATTACTGCTTTACTGTACTATTTAATACAGTCAGTGTTCTGTATATACACATTTCTCAGTGCTCTTTAGTCCTCGTTTCCATAGTTGTGAGATTTTTAAAATTTAAGTAAATTCTGTTTTGTTCTGTTTTTTTGAGACAGGGTCTCACTTTGTAGTTCAGGCTGGCCCTCAGCTCACTATGTAGTCCAGGCAAGCCTGGAACTCAGCAATCCTCCTGCCTCTGCCTCCTGAGTGCTGGGATTACAGGCGTGAGCCACCATGTCCAGCACTGTGGTATGTGGTATTGATTGCTGGTGGGCATGAGCCACCACGCCCAGCATTGTATGTGGTTACTAGGACCCAACTCAGGGCCTTGCGCTTGCGAGGCAGGCGCTGGAACCACTGAGCTAAATCTCCAGCTCAAATTGTTTTTTTTTTTTTTAAACAGGGTCTCGCTTTGTAGTTCAGACTGGCCTTGAGCTCACTATGTACGTAGCCCAGGCAAGCCTCAAACTCACAGAAATTCTGCCTCTGCCTCCTGAGTGTTGGGATTACAGGCGTGAGCCACCATGCCTTGCACTGTGGTATGTGGTATCAGGGATCGAACTCCAGACCTTGTGCTTGCCAGGCAGACGCCAGAACCAGAACTAAATCCCCAGCCCAATTCTCTATTTTTGTTTGTTGGAAAACATCTTTCACTCTGCTTTTCATTTTTACACTGAGTATAGAGTTATAAATACAAGGGTTTTTTTTTGTTCTTTATATCACTCAGTTGTTTATAGATCCATGACTTATATCAAGTATTAGGATGTTGGTCTTACATATTTAGGTACTAACCAGCCTTATTTGAATGTGCTGCCCCCCAGGCTCTTTAAGATTTTGTTTGGTTTTCATCAATTTTATATCATGATACTGTATGGCCAGGCATAGTTTTCTTTCTTTACCATGCTTAGTGCTTATAAAGCCTCCTTTTTGAAACAGAGTCTTGCTGTGTAGCCCAGGTTAGCCTGAAGTTGCAGAACCTCCTTGCCTCAGCCTTCTGAGTCACATGTCAGGTGAATGCCACCAACCTGGTGGTAGAACTTCTTAAATTATTGCTTGGTGTTTTTGATTTGTTTTGGAAAATGGGGTGACTTCAAATAATGCATCTGTCTCATTCTTTACCCAATTTTGGTGGCTCCCATGTATGGTTTTTGGCTTTTTTTCTATGACCTATATCTTTGCTAATTTTCTAATCTTATGTTCTCTTTATTTTGTATTTGCTCTAATCTAGATATACCTATGGTTTTAACCCTTTCTTAACTATGGCTTTTGAGAGGGGTGTACTGGGGCTTGAATTCAAGGGAGCTATTCACTATTTTCAGCCATTTTTATTTCTTATTTTGATACTAGGTTTTGTGAAGTTGTCCAGTCTGACTTTGAATTTGGCAGTCCTCCTGCCTCAGCCTCCCAAGTAGCTAGTAGGATACAGATGTGTGCCACCATGCCCATCCTGTTACATCTATTAAAATTGTGATTTGCATTACTATAGTTTTTTTTTTTTTGAGACAGGGTCTCACTTTGTAGTTCAGGCTGGCTCTGAGCTCACTATGTAGCCCAGGCAAGCCTCGAACTCAGCAATCGGCCTGCCTCTGCCTCCCAAGTGCTGGGATGACAGGTGTGAGCCACCACGCCTGGCACTGTGGTATGCGGTATTGATTGTTGGTGGGCGTGACTCCCACGCCCAGCATTGTATGTGGTTACCGGGATCGAACTCAGGACCTTGCGCTTGCGAGGCAGGCGCTGGAACCACTGAGCTAACCCTCCGGCCCTGCATTACTATAGTTTTTGATTCTAGGATTTCTATTTAACTTTGTGTGTGTGTGTGTATGTGTGTTTGTGTATATATCCTTTACTTTTATAACTGTGTATATATAGAAATCTAAATATATATATATAAAGAGAGAGATCTATCAAAATAGATCAGCTCTATTCAGATAGGTAATTTCCTTGAATAGGTTTGTCTTATGCTTTTCAGTCATCTTTCCTCTTTCTTGGTATGTTGATAATTTTCCTCTGATTCAGTGAGTAGTGTATATGAGAAAATACAGGGCTGGGAGCTGCGTTTTCTTCATTCAGAGGGAGTTACTACTCCAGCAGGCATCTAATGTATAGAGACACCTTCATCCACTCTGGCGGTCTGGTT
Source organism: Thryonomys swinderianus (assembly GCA_004025085.1). NCBI lineage: Eukaryota > Metazoa > Chordata > Mammalia > Rodentia > Thryonomyidae > Thryonomys > Thryonomys swinderianus. The sequence goes on from PVIC010014220.1 coordinate 2,523, forward strand.
CCCATGTGCGCTTCCCAGGTGTCTGACAGTGTTGGTGAAGTGTCTGTTGAAGCTTCTCTTCCTTGGTAGTCCCTGATCTGTTTGTCTCCCAAAATTTCTGCTTAGCCTTTTCACATGAGAAGCTTTTCTTTTCTTTTGTTTTTTTGTTTTTTGAGACAGGGTCTCACTTTGCAGTTCAGGCTGGCCCTGAGCTCACTATGTAGCCCAGGCAAGCCTTGAACTCAGCAGTCCTCCTGTCTCTGCCTCCCAAGTGCTGGGATGACAGGCATGAGCCACCACACCCAGCACTGAGAAGCTTTTCTTGTACGTTCTTTCTCCCCAGTCACACCTGTGCACTTTAGGAACTAGCAAAAAGGCTGCTTTGGTAACACTGGTCTCCAGTTTTTGTTTTCCCAGTGAAACTGCTACAGAGATGCATCCTGCCTGTCCCGGCATCCTGAAATAACAAATCACCCAGTGCTCTGAGGGACATAGCCGTAGCCAGCTTACTTAGAGCGCTTATCTTTCTCTTGATTCTGGGCCAATGGATTGTTCTCTGACACTCTCAGGCCATTTTCTACTTGCTTGCTTCATTGCTTGCTTGCTTTTGGTATTGTATCCAAAATTTTGGTGAATTGTTCTCAGAGAGAATGTCAGCGTGATACCGTCTGCAGGACCGGAGCGAGTGGTACATTTCTAGAGTCCTGCAGTTGAAACCCTTCCAACTTCTGACCCAGACCAACTTTGCTTCTTCATAGCCATCTGTTTTGCATCCTCTCTGCTCATCCTGGTTTCTCCTTCCTCCTGCAGTCCTCTCTCCATTCCCACCAAACCGTAACTGTTCAGCTAATGGCTCTTCTGACTTCTAGTGCACGATCCCCAAATCCCTCTGTTGTGAATTCACAGCACGAGCTGGATAGCTACAGTCACAGTACTTTATGGACATTTTACATTATAGGAAACATTGTATTTGGGTTCTCTCCAGTCAGGTGAGGCCAAGGACTTTGAGCCATATCCCTGTGTACACACTTTGACTGGCTGCATATCTTGCAGGGTGAAGCACCTTCTGCCCATGTAGAATCTGAACAAACAGTGGAGATCAGAGAGCAAGAAGCTTTGAAAAGGAAACAGGAAAGCATGAAAGCCATTCTGCAAGCATATCGTTTTACAGGTACAATATTTTTCTGAGCTGATTCATCCTGAGTCTCTGTCTTTACAATAATTAGTAGTTAAAATAGTTTGCTGGACTGGACTTACGAGAATTCATTTTGCACCCCTTGGCCACGTTATACACACAAAGCCAGGGCGTGGTTTACAGGCATGCCTTTCTTTGCAAGCTCGGGTGCTGCATACAGCAGATTGACAGGTGGCTGACTTACACCATTCATTTTAGCAACTCAGCATGTGCTAGACCCTATACTAGAATTTCTTTACTGTTGACCTGCTTTATGTTACTGGTCAAATAGTTGGAACTCCTCAAATCCCTCTCTTGGTGCAAACAGGAATTTATTCTGTCTGTGCCACAAGAGGATTGTGGGAACAACTGAGACTATCACAAATTATTTGATACTCAGGCAAAAAGAGAGAATGGGTACAGTGACATTTTCACATTTTCTTCCTTTATAATTTGATATTTAGAGTGTCCTTTCTTTCCTATTATACTTCCATTTTTTTTGGTTTGTTTTGGGGTTTTTTGGGGAGAGGAGATGGGACCTGGTCTCTCACTATGTAGTTCAGGATTGGCTACTCTCAGTGATCCTCCTGCCTCGGCCTCCTGAGTGCTGGGATTATAGATGTGTGCCGACACACCCCACCCTTCCATGGTTGTGACTCAGTCTCAGTGTGAGCCAGAAGTTGGGCAAGCACCTGATACTCATTCAAGAAGCATCATGTCTACATGCCAGGCCTTGAACAAGTGGCCAGGGTGCTAGGTGAGTCAGGTGCCTTTGCCTGGTATCTGTTGAGAGGTATCTTCTCACCCTTTGCCCTAGGACTGAGTGGAAAACTGACCAGCCGTGGAGTCTGTGTCTGTATCAGCACTGCATTTGAGGGGAACTTACTGGATTCCTACTTCGTGGACCTTGTCATACAGAAACCACTTTGGATCCATCACCATTCCATTCCAGTCTTCATTCCTCTAGAGCAGATGGCTGCAAAATACCTACAGACTGATATTCAACAGTTCCTGTTCAGGCTGTGTGAGTCCCTAAATGCTTACGCTGGGAGGAAGTACCAGGCAGACCGACTTCAGGTATTTATCTAGGATCTTGTATGTTTCATGTTGTGGGTCAAAGATAGACTTAAAAGGGGCTGGAGGGTTGGCTCAGTGGTTCCGGTGCCTGCCTCGCAAGCGCAAGGACCTGAGTTCGATCCCCGGTAACCACATATAATGCTGGGCGTGGAGACACACCCACCAACAATCAACACCACATACCACAGTGCCGGACGTGGTGGCTCACGCCTGTAATCCTAGCACTCGGGAGGCAGAGACAGGAGGATTGCTGAGTTCGTGGCGGCTTGCCTGGGCACCGTAGTGAGCTCAGGGCCAGCCTGAACTACAAGGCGAGAACCTGTCTCCAAAAAGCAAAAAAAAAAAAAAGATAGACTTAAAAGGAAAACAGAGGAACAGGTTCTCATTTTGTATTTTAAGTGTTTCCTAACTCTGAGACGGAAGTGTGTTACCTTTCTGATACTTGTTTATTTTCAGACAAGTTTTTTTTTTTTTTTACTATTTTTTTTTAACATTTTTGAAACTTTAGATAATATTAAAGTATGGGTTCTGGTTAAAGGATGGCCTTCAAACTTTATCACAGGGTCGTGAAGCACAGGTGCTGTACTTTAATTTGGTGGGATTTTTTGAGCACCTACCTCCTGGTAGATCTATATTTGAAGTGTCACAGCCACTGTGGCTTGCCTTCAGGGCCATACTCATCATTTAATTGTCTGTCTCTCACCCACCAGAGTGACTTTGCTGCCTTTCTGACCAGACCCTTGCAGAGAAATTCCCTGTGCAACCTGCTGTCATTTACTTACAAAGTGCATCTGATGGGTCAGCCCTCATTTTGTGCCAGATTGCTGTATGAGGACCTCACTGCAAATCTTCCAACTAACGCCACTGTCATGTGTCAAGGTAAGAGGACTGTAATGCGCTGTGCTCATCAGCTGGAGCAAAACAGGTAAATAGGTGGAATCTATCAAGTGGGCCCTGTGACACTTTCTGCCATTTATATACTATAAATTTAGTCATTAAAATACAAAGAATATATTGTTTCTACCAGTGTTTCCTTTTTGTGTAGTAAACATAACCCTAGTCCCCTTCCTCTGCCCATGTTCTTTTAGTTTCTGGTTTGTTCTATGGTTCCTGCCTCTTGGGGAAGGACAGTGTAGGTTCACATGTGGCTGAGTGGAGCCAAAACATCCTGCAGCGAAGCTAGACAGACATGACCTGCAGGATACACTCAGCGCTCTAGAGTCTTTTCTATATGGGAATATTTTAGGGCTGGCCAAGAGGACTTTTATTTTGTGAACTTCTTTGAGTTAAATGTGTCATAATACACCATTAGCAATAATGACAAATTTGGTAAAATATTTTTAGGAGTTAGAAATTTTGAAATTGCCACAAGCCTCACATTTAGGTTTTAGATTTCTCTGGGTAGAGTCTGTTCTTAGAATTACATTGGTCCCATAAGTGGCATCCTCTTCAGCTGCAGACGGGAAGAGGTTCTGTGGGCCTAGAGCAGTGCTGTTCCATGTTCTCATTTCTCTGGCTGCACTGAGATTAATAAACTCTTTCAGGGACAGAAGCATCGTCCGCTTCGTGGGAAGAACAGCGAGCATCCCATGAAGCATTGTTCTGCACAAAGCCCCTGCATCAGGTATTTGCTTCATTTGCAAGAGAAGAACTAGATTTGAGCCTGGCCTCCTGAAGTTCTGTTCTGTTGGGGATGTGTCTGTGGTAAGTGGCTGGCCCTAGACCTGCCATCTGTTAATGCCTATGCCCTATCTTGGCACCATCCTTGCTGTAGCAATACCTGCTGTTTCATCAGGGTGACAAGGAAAAAGTTGATTGAGTACATAGACATTGGGATTTTCAGACAATTTTGCATAACTGCCTGGTCATTTGTTACAATGCCCAAGATCATGGGTTCTTCTGAGGTATTTACTTGATGGTATATTTCAGCTCAAAATAAGAATGATTCATAGGCCAACAGAAGACATTCTGTGAAAGACTAAAGAGAATTTCTAGTGTTTATGGGAATGATTCTGCTTCAGTTTCCTAAGACTTTTGAAAAGAAAGTTCTTGGAACAGATTATGATATGTGGGTCACATACTTAAATGTATTTACTCCCTTGTTTGGAGCAATGTGTATTATAAGGAATGTGGTGTGGTACAATACTATTGGATAAAGTAAAAGCTAAACTTACTAAGTCATATTGAAAAAGCAGTTAGAAATGTGCTCATAAATTCAGTCATTATTGCAAGGTAGGCAGGCCCTTCCTTCAGACTCTGAGCCACGACTATGAAATCCTGATCCCCATATCCTGTGCCCTTTATTGTATTGTTTCTCTATGTAACCAAATGCTGGCACTTTCTCCTTGGCTTAGGGCCAGCTGACATTGTGAAAGCCTTTGTCTGGTTGTCAGGGTCTCCCGTCAGAATTCCTGTCCCTTTGTGCAGTCTCAGTCCCAGAGCTAGACCCGGACTTCACTCAGAAATCCACTTCCCGACTACAGGATCACGAGGCTCTGGCCTGGGTGGATACCCCAGTAAACTCTGGGGATGGTACATCATTTGGAAGAAAGCATTTTAAGAATAAAAGTGATAGGGCTGGAGATTGAGTTCAGTGGTTCCACTGCCTGCCTAGCGGGCACAAGTTCCCTGGTTCAATCCCGGTAACCACTATGAGATATTAGACGTGACACATCCACCAGGAATCGGTACCACACCCTACAGTGCTGGGCATGGTGGCTCACACCTGTAATCCCAACACTCGGGAGGCAGAGGCAGGAGGATTACTGAGTTCGAGGCTTGCTTGGGCTACATAGTGAGCTCAGAGCCAGCCTGAACTACAAAGCGAGACCCTGTCTCAAAAGAAAGAAGAATAAAAGTGGTATCTCACTTCAAGCTCTTGCCTTCTAGGCATGTGGTGGGGACAGTGGTTTGAGTCTGCAGAGCACTTAGGAAGACACAGTAACAGGATTTTCACAGTGATCCCATTAAGTTGAGTAAAGCTTTTAATAAAACAGTCTTGTTCTTTGTCATTACCTGTAAATTCTTTTAAAGCAATAGCAAAGGCGACTGTAGCAAGAGCTCAAAAGGCAAGGCAGTATTGGAAAGTGATTTTAACAGGTTAAAAATATAAATGTAGAAGATCTGTTTATATAATTCTCTTTCAGAAATAACCCCCCCCTCCCCCACCAGGTGAAAGGAAATATTGCACTTTCAGCTCTCTTGACTAAGGTGACGGGTTCCAGAAGAACCTTTCAAGATTATCAGGACAAGGGCCGCTTCACCTGACTGGGACCATGTGGCGATGCGGCCAGGTCTTCCGGGCGCTCCCTGCGCAACAGCGCTGGCCCCGCCAGGAAAAGATGTCTGCCTAGAGCTCCCGAGCTGCGCCCCTGGCCCGGCGGCACAGGCAGCCGTGTCCACCTCTGCTGTGGTCCTGCTCACAGTGGCCATGGCCTCTCTGGGGGAGGAAGGGCTGTCCAGCACTATGCCTAAGACTCCTACTCGGGGGAAGCTACAGGCACACTGAGGCGTAGTACGGCCACCCTCTGAGCTCACGCATCCACACGCAGATGAAGGCTGAGTCTTAAATCTACGTCTATGGGAGTGTGCACTTCGCGATTTGAGAACACTGGGACTTGGTTGCTTGCCGTTTCCCAATGTCTTCTTTAGTTTTAAGAAAAAAAATCCTCCCTTCCTGTGGGGACCGTTGTGGGGCCAGAAGCCATTCAGGAGTCCACCACCTGGTGGGGCAGTGTAATGGAGGAGCCATTGGGGAAGGCCGGCGGCCTGTCTCGTCCCTTCAAGAAGAAGGTCAGCAGCTCTCCCTTCCCTTTCACAAAGATGGGGCCTCTCCTCACGAAGCGGAAGCCGTACTCTCGCAAGATGATCTGCGTTTCCTCCACCACCTGCACACGGAGAACAGTGAGAGTGCGCGGGTCAGGGAGGGTGCATAGGCTGCTCGGTTTAGGCACTGTACCCGGAGCCCTCCACTTCCCAAGGACAGTCCTTGGGCTGCCCGCGTGACACAGGATCCAGCCCTTTTCCCTCCCTGCCACGTCCATTCTTTGGAGCTTTTCTGCCCTGCGCAGCTGACATTGCAGTGGCTTCAGGGGATGTGCCTATTGACACAAACTATCAGAAAGTGCCCACCAGGGGGCAGAAGTTAACCCTGAGTATCTCAGAGGAGTAAAGGCCTCTCCCCATCACAGTCCTCATCAGTGCTACTGGCACCGCATCTGGACCAGCAGCAGGGGACCATGACAGCAACAGTGTTCCACTTTCCTTTGTCCTAGTCCATGCATCGGAGGACACTCAGCTCTATGGCTAGACATACCTGAATGTTGCCCATCACTCCTGTGGACTCCATCCTGCTGGCCACATTGACTGTATTGCCCCAGATGTCATAGTGTGGTTTCCGGGCTCCGATGACCCCCGCCAGAACCCCTCCTTTGTTCATGCCTGGGGGAGGAGGCATAAAGTTCAGCACAACTGCACATCAAGCCTCTGTTACCCTCTCAGAAGTGACTGCTCCTCTGAGTTCGCCCCTGGCCCTTATCTGAAAGCTGGTTATGTAACGCCCCATATTCAAGTCGTGTCCCCAATGTTCCAGAGGGTAAAATCATGTCTGCTGTTCACCTTTCCTCTGCAAGAGCTTCACAAACCTCAGCTATCCTGGTATGCTAGTTAATGTACTCGAGGTGGCAGTGGCCAGCTTCCCCGACACACCGGGTACCTCAAGTTCCTGCAACTCAGAAGGATCCTGCAACGCTCCTCCCTCCAGCACAGAGTAGCAGGTAATGTTAACTCCCTTGAAAGGAGCAGAGCCCCCAGCAGGCCCTAGACCTCCCCAACGGACTCCCAGGTTCAAAAGGAAGCCCAGGCTGTCAGTGATCAATAGGGACTTAACCATTTCATCATTCAGGGTTGCAATTTTAGTATATGTGCTGCCGAAGCGAGCACCATTCAGGGTTCCAATGTGACACCAAAGCTGACCACTGATCAGGTCCCCCACGCCCCATGAGCATGAGGCCACCTTTCCTCACCCTGTGTGCCTCCAGTCTTACCTATGCGTAGCATGAAGTTGTTGAAGGACTGGTTGTTGATGTTTGTAAGCGTATCCTTCATGGCAAGGGCAAAGTCTGCCAGGTCAGCCAGGTGCTGCCAGCGCTCCTTGTCTGACTTTTCCTCCTGTATCGAGCAGTGGTGAAAGCGTCGGGAGCTGTGCAGTAGTATCTGACCCCTATTCCTAGTTGTTAGTGGCCTCAGCAACCACTTTAGTTCCAGCATGTCACTGTACAAAGAATTCACGCAGGCGCGTCTGCCAGGCTTAGGGCAGACTGGGCCATGGTGGTGGGGAAGGTGCACCCTGTCCAACTTGATTGCCTCCTGCCTGCCATGTACCGGCTCATGAAGCAAGTGTCTTCACCACCTTCTGAGCCTGGTTGTTGCCCTTGTTTGCATTCAAGTGGATTATGGGCCTAGAGTGCCTTGCCCTGCTCGTTTGCCTCACCCAGAAATGGGAATGAGCTGTGGGGGCCTGGTGCTAAGCACTGCCATTAGTGGACAGTTGGGAGGGTAAAACGGTGGTGTTTAAAGAGCAGTGCTGGCACCAGACCCTCACAGCTCATTCCTCATCCTTCGTGGAGCTAAACAGGGTGGCTTTGCAGCTTAGCAAAAGGATGGGCCACATCAACCTGAATTCCCAGGGCCCCCCCTTAAGCTTTTTGTTAGCCTGATGGGTAGTGGGGGTGGTCGCAGTGCACACAAGCCCTCTCTGCCTACCCTGCAGGATAGTAGGGGTTTGGCTGTGCTCTGCTGGCCCTGTGCTCATTACACCTTCTCAGGGGGCCTCTGTCGGCACTGCATGTGCTCTTGGTATGTGGCTGGAGCCCTTCGCACAGCAGTACCTTTTACCTTTGTAATTTCTCATTTCCCACTTGCTGGTTCTGGGCAAATCCGAGGTTGCCCATCTTGCCCCCAACAGACTCCTGATTCCTCTTTCCAGCCCCTGTACCTTGTTAGAACTGGTAAAGCCATTGGTGTTCACATCTGGGGTGACCCCTGAAGCTGCCATATAGGTGCTGCCGATGGTTTTGATCTTGGTGATGACCCGGAATTTGGGGTTGTCCAGGAGCTGAGGGCAGGTGAGCAAAGAGGGTCGTCAACAGAGCCAAGAAATGAGCGAGTCAACTCCACGATAGACTTCCGGTGTGCAAGAACCCCCGCAAGGCATCGGGGAGGTGCTTTCCTGGAAAAGCTTTATTCTTCGCCTGCCTACCACATGGTCCCTTGACTTAACTTTCTAAGGATCGGTTTCCACAACTTCAATGCACTTAAAGCTGTCAGCTCTCCTGAGTAACAGTGCGTAAGTAAGAGCATTTTCCCCTGTGTACAGGGAACTTGGTAAATGTCCACTGAGTCAGAGTTTGAGGGGGAGCCTGGCACCTCTGGGCCTTGTTGGCCAGTCCTCATCCCCCAAGTCCCAGACTCCTCCAAACCACGCGGTTCTAGAGGGCCACACAAGAAAATGTAACCATTATAGAGGCATTTGCTTCCCTCTGACTTTTTGTCCTGAGAGGGGGTCTAGGATGCATTAGTGCTGGGACAAGGGCAGGAGGACGCTTACGGAGTCGAAGTCGGAGATGATCTCGTTGAGGAACCGCAGACACTCGATGCCACCGTTATTGATGCTCTCCTCAGTGTAGAAATCGGCAAAATTGGGCAGAGAGGCAAACATGACTCCAATCTCATCATAGGACTGGCTGTACAGCTCCTAAAGAGGCGGGGCCTGAGTGTGCTAGAGAAACCAGTGTGTGCCTCACGCACTGTGTACGCTCAGACCTTCCCAGTTCCAAATACTCAGATAATACCTCATCACACTTCTGAGAAATGAAAACCAGCGCTCCGCCTTCTTGGAACAGCCCGACTTTGAAGAGCATTCGGTGGGGCTGGTGACCCCACGCTACTCTCAGGCTGTCACAGGGACAGAAGCAGGACACTGGCCAGGTCCCCTTCTGGGGTGAGGCTCAAAGCTGTGGCTTGGTCTTTGGCTCTGCCGCCCTCCACGAAAGCATGGGGAGTCCCCCTTTGCTGCTAATGCTACTGCTTAGGGATGGGCCCCAGGGAAGGAAGGACCCAGGAGGGCCAGTGGCTGGCCTGCTGGCCCCAGTCTGTAAGCCTCACCCCTCACCTCATCTCTCTTCTTGGACCCCAGGAAATGGCGTGCAACGTGCTCAGGCAGCATGTTGGTGACCAGGGCCTCATTCCAGCGTCGCATCTCATACACGCGTTCCTTCTGGTCATGGACCTCGATCTTCCACAGGAACAGTGTCCGGGCCAGTTTTTCCACCTACAGAAACAGGCATAGGCAGGGTGTACGCTCTAAAGCCGGCTCTTTAAGGGAAAGTCAAGAACAAGACTGAAAAGGAAGGGACCCACTTGGAAAAATTGAAAGGTGTGTACAAAGCGAAGAAAATAAAACCCTGAAGTGTTCGCACCCCCACACTCTCTGGTTACAACTGAGGCAGCAGGTGTTCACATGTATAAGGAGCTTCAGGGTCCCCTTAGGTGCAGGTCTGGCTTGGGTTTTGGGGGGAGCCCCCCCCCATTTAGCAGAGAAGTGGCTCCAGAAGGCTGTACTTCTCCAGGCACACCACTGGGCGGCACCCAAGCTAACAAGGACCCTTTGTATGGCACCTCACTTTCTTCCTTTTTAACACTGAGAACTGTCAGCTCCCTTCCTAGTCTCTGGATTCAGGTCTGTCAGCCTGCCTTTGGCGGGACATCTGTCCAGGACTCGTGTGAGCACCCTGTACGTCCTCTGTGCTCCTGGAAGTCCGGGATGAAGAAACCAGAACACGGAGCAGGCGGTGGCTTGCCCCAGGCCCACAGCATTCCGAGTGCAGAGCCTGATCCGCGGACCCTGGGAGGTGCAGGCACTCACGTGTCGGGAGAAGTAGTAAAAGCTCAGCATCATGATGAGGATCATCGCTGTCATCGAGTACTTCGAAGGCACCAGGGGCAGCCTGCTGGCAGACAGAAGGGAACTCGGCGCTCATACTGCTTTCTGAAAGGGGAACCCCTCAAACTGGGTTGTTTCGTCGCACTGCACCTCAGAAACTGCCCTACCCTCTTAGACCCCTTGTGAAGTTCAGATTCCTGGGGGGCAGTAGAGCTTTCTTAAGCACATGGGCTCCTATCTAAACTGCCAGCCCTGGCCTTTCCTGGTTACCTAAGTAGCCACATCAGGGCAGAGACTCAGACGCTCAGCCGCTGTAGCACCTGACTGATCCCAGAAATGGCTATCAGCTCGTAGGATTGGAGAAAGGGAAAAACCAGCATCGTGGTGGTGTTTAGACACAGTCTAGACATGGTTTTCTTTAACTTTACCCATATTTTTTGTGGTACCATAGTTGATTGCTATTGCTGTGTAGTAGTCTACTGTATGCGTATACCATTTCCTATTGATGTCATTTGGGTTGTTTCCACTTGGCGCCTGTCCATTCCCCTGGGCATACATATAGTGGCACAAATTTCTGTATAGAATGTATGTGTAGGAGTAAAATTGCTGGGCCATAAAACTGTTTCCAATTTTACTAAATAACCCCAAACTGTTTCCAAAGTGGTTCTATCAATTTATACTGCCACCAGGCTTGTGTAGCTTACCGTTAGACTTGATCTCAGGCTTTTAAATTTTTGCCAAACTGGCATGTAATAATACTTTTGTTGCTGCTTTAATTTGCATCTGATTATATGAATGTCTTTTATTAGTGGGCACTTAACTACTTTTGCGAAGGGCCTGTTTGATTCCTCTACCTACCCTCCATTAATGCCTTTTGCAGAAAAGACTTCCTTGAGAGTCCATTCAATCACTGACTCATACAATGCTGCACTGGAGTTAGAAGGAGGTCCTTAGAGAACAGAACTCTTTTTTCTGTGTCCTCCTCAGGAGGTGCCACTGAGAGCCAGGTGCTACAAACTGCCTGCCGGCGTTCGAGCCAGATCCTCCGTGTGCACTGTCTTCCCCCTCGCGCTCCTGCGGTCTGTCCTAGCAGCCAGTCGGCCCAGCTGTGACCAGCCCGGCCATCGCACCCCTTTGGCACTACCCCCGCCCATAATGCTTAGCTCTCGGCCACACCCGAGTCCAGGTTGGAACGCTGCTTCTGCCCGGCCCTCCGTACCAGCGCTGCCCACTCCGCCAGCATGCACCCTGTGCCGCTTGTGCTTTGAGGGCACAATCCTGGGCCTGGTCTGCCAAGTTCTGTCTCGGGAGGAAGGGCTGTAATGCAGAGTGGGGGTCACAGTGATCCTTACCTGTCTGTGCTGTTGAGCCCAGGCATCGAAAGCACCTGGATCTTCTCCGCAGCCACCGTGGGAAAGCTGTGGGGGGAGGGTAACACTCAGGCCACGCCTGGGACAGGAAGCCAGGTCTGCTGAGCTTAGGCGTGCCGTCTTCACTCACTGAGGAGAAAAGGGCCATCGCCACCTCGCACAACCAGCAACATGTCTGAGACACGAACCCTTATATTCCACATGAGTGATGGCCCAGGGGCAGAGGGGGCTCGGAGCGGGAGGGAGGAGACCATGCAGATCCCCAGTCGGGTGTCATCTTACGCGTGCTCCTGAAAGCGTCTGTGGTCGTACTCGTCAAAGACAGGGTACCAGGTGTAGAGGTTGATGGTGGCCGCCGCGCCCGTGACCAGCAGCATGAGTGTGAGCTTCACCATGTGGCTGACCTGCACCAGCATGATGGTGGCGATGAGGGACAGCACGGCAATGTAGCTGTAATACTTGGGGTTCTCCAGGCAGCCGCCCTCCAGCTGCAGCTCCGCCGTCCTGTTGTAGGGTCCTGTGTAGTACTGGAGACAGCTAAGCTGGAGGTGGAAGGTGGCAGGGGAGTGCGGGAGATAATGGCACGTTTAGAGGGCCGTGCCGTGGCAGTGGCCATTCTGCTGCCCGCCCTGCCTGACTCAGAAACGCTGGAGGGACGGGAGACTCGACCAGCACGTAACCATAGAGGGGGAGCTCCTGCCAAGAGCTTTACCACCATCCCTTTGTGTGAGCGGAGTTCACTGTTCTGAGACTCGGACTGGACCTGCCTGGAGCCCCACAATGAGCAAGCGACGAAGCGTGACCAGCAGCGGGTCTGCAGCCTTCACACCCAGCAGGCTCGTGACCGGAACTGCAGGAGAGGCTGAGGGCGCCGCCCCGCACTCAGTTCCCTGTGGCGACAGCCGGCCTTGCCAGGCTGGGAGGGGCCGACCCTCCTGGAGTCCGGTCACTGGTGGTGTTGCGGGCAGATGGAGTCACCGCACAGTGTGTCCGTAAACCAGAACGAACCTTCGTAACTTAGCGTGTCTGGCTTTGGGGAAGGTCTTGGCATTCATTCTAGCCTTTGCAGAATTCTTATGCATCCCCGGCTTCCCAAAGGGCCCGGGTGTCACCCTCAGGTGCACTGCCAGCCAAGAGGGCAGGTCCCTCCAAGGCATCAAACGTGGAAGAAGCAGAGGGCTGATGACATCAACACCACCTCCACACACAGTGCGCTGTAAATCCCTGTGGTCTAAACAGCTCTGGCCCCCGAGCCCCGGCCTTCTCGCAGGGGAGCATCTGCTGCCTGCTCACAGGAGCCCCGGCGTCTCCGGGACCGAGAAGTGCTCTGCTCCCAGCGCCAGGCCCTGTGAAGCCGGCCCCACGGACACCTGGCAGCGGCCACACTGTAAGGCACGCTTCCACGCGCAGAGTTCCGATCTGTACTCTGCCCCTTACGTGGGGAAATACAGAGGAGGGAAACCAGAGACTGGGCTTTGGACTCCTTCCGCCCTTGGCTGGCAGCTGTGGCCCAGGGCAAGCAAGCCCTACTTCCTTCACAGGAAAGTGCATCAGCTGGCTCCGAGGAGCTGCAGGGTGCACGGTCTTGGGGTTTCCCCGGGCAATAGCAGGAAGACCTCCACCTGGCTGGGGTAGCCATGAGGAATCTAGGTGCCACCCTGTACCTGCTGGCAGGGGAACGGCTGCCAGCACAGCAGCCCTTCCCCAGGGGGCCTCCAGCAGGCCCAGAAGGAGCTCACCATGTCCACGACGTTTGCCATAACCAGAATGAAGATGGCCAGCATGGCCCACGTGTTCCTGGCCCAGCGCGTCCGGTCAATCCAAGTTGAGAAGGCCACGAGCTTCTTAGGGAAGGCCTAGGAGGAATGGAGTCACAGGGGCCATGAGCCTTTGCAGCTTTGTCCCGCACACGTGGCTGCTCGTGTCTCTGCTCACCATGCATGAGGCTCGGGCCTAGCAAGGAATGCCTGGCTGCAAGCTTGCCAGGGCAGTGAGGCTGTGCTGAGGACGGGCAGGAGTCCAGTGCTCTGTGCCACCCTCAAGGTGTATGTGCGATCCATCCCGTGGCCTCTGGGCTGCATCCCTGGCACAGCAGACACATTATCTGTCCTAGAGAGGCTCGGGTGGCAACAGCCCGCAGTGCCACTTCCCAGCCGAGGCAGACACACCTGCAGCACTGTCTGCCCAGCCACCGCCCCTGCTTCCCCAGGGTCAGTACACCTGACTGCCCCCAGTGGCCTGGAAAGCTACCTGTCAGGTTATTTTTCCTAAAACACTGCTTTTTCTTTGTCATTTCATCGGAAATGGGCACCTCAGCCTCTGTCCTCGCACTGGGCTCGCTTTTAGCATCCTTGACAAGTCTTCTAGCTGGGCCTTCCCTGCCTTTTCCCTGGGGTTCCCTCTATCCAGACTGCCGTTGCCCTATGCAGCAGCGGGGTTCCCAGCTGGGGCAGTGGGCGGGAGGACCGCGCTAACGGGAGACCGTCAGCATTTGACAGGCGTGACTCCATCAAAGCTTCTGGGCCCAAAAGAAAAGAGCCTCTCACCCGGGGAAAGATGGCGGCCAGTGAGCAGATGGTCAGGATCAGCAGCAGGATCTCTCCAACCACAAAGGTCACGTAGTTTGTCATCAGCCTGTGGCACAGAGAAGATGACTGGAGAACCCGAGGGAGGACTAGGATGGGTGGGAAGCCTGGAGAGTAAAGGCCAAGCGTGCCACAGCCTGTGCCCGAGAAGTTCCACGTGACATTAGGGAGCGTGACCATCTACCCAGCGCAGGGCCCGGGAACAGGCCACCTCCCAGCTGTCACTGGCTACCAGGGTGTCTCGGATGGGGGAGGGGCACGGGCACCCCAGACACGGCCCGGTAAACACAGGCAGGAATGTCTGGAATGAGCCCTGCCACGCGCGATGGTGAAGGAACCGCGCAGAAGGCCCGTGGAGGGCTGCCGGGGCCCCTTTTCTCTGCGGAGCCTCAGCGGCAGCTTCCTGCGTCCGCCTTACCCCGTCTGCACGGAGAAGTCCGCCAGCCAAATCCTCCTCTCACACCCAGGCCCTCGGCTCAGCGACCTCCGAGGTGCCAAACCCCGTGTCCTATTCGAGGTCACCTCTCACCCACCTTGGTTCCTGGATCTCTCCGGCGCCTGCTACTGTGACCACTGCCCTGCCCGCCCTCGCCCCTGGCCATCGCGTTAGGGCTCGTGCCCTCAGGGCGCCCGCTGGCCGAGCTCCAGTGCCCTCCTCCCAAGCCCCAGCGCTCAGCCCAGCTTCTCCCACTGCACACGGCCTAAACCCAGCTCCGGTGCTCGGCTTCCTGCGTTCCCTCTTGGAACCAAGAAATGCCAACCATGCCAGTTGCTCAGCTCACAGACCTGGAAGACACCCCTGACTCCATGCTCCACACCCACAACCGGTTCACCAGCAGATTTTGTCAGTTGTCTCCCAAACGCCATCAGGATCCACCCACCCATCAGTAAGATTCGGGATCCATTACTCAGCCCTGTCTAAGTTCAGCTGGGCCCAAGGCGCCACGTGGCTTGACCGTGGCACTGCCATCACCTAACCGGGCTCCCGTGTCCGCCTTTGCCTTCAACACGGCAAAGGATGCTTCCAGATCTCCCCCAGCAGGTGACTTCCTATTCCAGGTCCATGGCCGGCACTCTGCCTGCAGACCCCAGCTCTCCAGCCCAGCTCCCACCTCCTCCGGGCAGTGCCCCTTCCCAGGGGGCCCCAGAGGACAGGCCCCGGGCCACCCAGGCACTGCTGCTGGGACAGGCAGCTCCCAGAGAGCAGGGCTCACCCTCTTCCGGGCTGTGCCCGTCTCCTCTCCCCGACCACACCCGCCCAGCTGCCCTCCCTGCCTGTGTGACGCCGCGCCCCCATGAGGGTCTGAGGCCCACGAGAGCCAGGCCTTTTACCTCCCTGCCCCGCTGCGCCCAGCCCTTCACCTCCGGGCACCGAGCAGGACGAGCATGTGGAGGGTGACGGACCGACCTCCCAACAATCCCGAGGGGCCCCCAGGGCAGGCGTCGCCTCCGTGGCACAGGAGAGCCTGCCGCGACCGGCCGCAGTGCCACATCCACAGGCTGGGTGCCGTGGCGGGTCCGCAGCGCTGCAGCCGCCGGAAGCGACGTGGGCCCCCCACGCTGCCGGGGATCGTGTGCAGAAGGGAGCTGCTGGGCAGCGGCGCCAGGGCGGCAGCGGCTCCGGGGCACCCAGAGGCCCTGCCGAGCACGCGAGCCTGGAGTCCCGGGGGCGGACGCGGCCTCCCCGGCGCCCTGGATCCTGGGGCTCTGCCGAGTCCTGTCCCGGACGGTCTCCCCGGCTGTCTCAGAGCGGCCCGGCGAGAGGGCGGGCAGGGAGCAGAGGCACCCGGCGCGCCCCGCTCCTCACCAGGGGTCGATGAGGATCTGGACCAGGGCGGTGCAGAGGAGCACCACGCAGGAGCAGCTGAAGGCGGCGCCGCTCTGCTTCTCCTTCTCCACGGAGTAGCGGGTCTCCATCTCCGGGTCCATGAAGCGCATGGACAGGAGGAACGTGTTTCTCTTCTGGACCCTGCGGCGACGCGAGCCCGTGAGCGGGGATCGCGGGGATCGCGGGGAAGGCCGCCCTCCAGGGCCCGCGGCACCTACACCCGGGCGGACTCCCGCTCCAGCAGCGCCTCGTTGAGCAGCTGGTTGAGCTCGTGCTCGTCCTCGGAGGCGTCCACCACGCGGTCCGCCAGGTCCTGGAGGCGCAGCCTGCGGCGGGGGTTGGGGAACGAGGGGTTGTCGGCCTGGAGCGGAGGCGCGGGGAGGGGAGGAGCAGGTCAGACGGAGGCTGGGCCCCGCGCTCACCCACTCCGCACCGTCTTCCTGCGCTCCGTCCCCGGGCCCTCGCAGCAGCCTGCCACGTTGCCCGGTGAGGTTTTGGGGTGCCCTGGCTCCTGAGCGGCTCGGGAAGTGCGGTCCTGGCTCGCCCACTGCCGAGCAGGGGTCACGCGAAGAAGCCCTGCGTGGAGTCTGCGGCCCAGTGACTCCCAGCCCCAGGGCTCTGGCCATCAAAGGAGCTCAGACCTGGCTCACTTTTAAGAGAAAGATCTGAGTGGGCAGAGGTGGTAGACGAGCACATCCTGGCACTGGATTCCCAGCCCCGAAGGAAAAGCACTGGCCCAGTGCCAGGACCCAGCTGTGGGCCCAGTCAGCCTGAGCGCGGCCGGCAGTCAGGGCTGCGCCTCCTTGGCCTGCCGCTAGCTGTGGCCCTGGCCGAGTCGGACCAAGAGCCCTGTGCGTGCTGGCCTGGCCGGCGCGCTCCGTGGGGCACGTCGGAGCAGAGCGCCCCTGGCCAGTGCTAGAGAAGGACAGCCCTCTGCGGGTCGGCAGTTCATCACGTCTGCGTCCACTCTCTCGAGAATGTCACAGTCCACGGAAGTCGCCGGATGCTGGGTGCTCAGGAAAAGCCAGTTGTGCTTAGTCCTGGCTGCCTTCTGCAGTAGCTGACCCAGCGGCCTCGGGGACCACCCTTCTGTCCCTGCCTCAGCTTCCACCGGCTCAGCAAGGCTATCTCCACCTCCTCCTCTGTCATGGCTGCACAGGTGCCCATTCAGAATGGGCAGTTCCGGGTCCTTGCCCAAGACACAGCCCTCCTGCCACCTTCAGCACTGAGGGCTCCAGAAGTGCCCGCTGTGCATGGACCTCATGGGGTCTGACCTAGCCAGAGGTAGGAGGCCAGCAGCCAAGTCTCAGATCCTGCACAGCCTTCTGCGGCTGTCCCTGCTGGGGGCCTACAGGATTCTGGGCCACCGAGCTACACAAGGCGCCACCCCCACATGCTAGGAGTGACAGCCACACCGTGAGCAGAAGCAGCACAGGCTGGTGGCCGGAACTCCCACCCGCCCTCCCTGCCCGCCAGACCCTCCGTGAGCCTTCCTTGCCAGTGGCCCCACCAACCTGGGCCTCTCGCTCCTCAGGCTCTTCCGACATGGAGCCACTGGTGGTGTGGACACTGCCGTTGGGCTCCTTGGTCTCAATAAGGACAGGGGAGCTGGGCTTCGAGGATCCTGGGGCTCCATTTGGCAGGGTCTGCAGTGGAAGGAGTGGTCGTGAGGGACCCCAGACAGACAGTGCCTGTTACCCATCCAGCCCGCGAGGGGCACTACTGTTCTGGAACCTTCCACCTACATTGTAGTGGCCTCCCTAACCTCGAAATTTCACTGTTCAGTTTCTCCTCTTCAACATTAATTTTAAAAAATGTTATCATTTTCTAGTATCCATTTCTATTAAAAGTATTTTTGGCAGAGGAAGATCCAATTGCTTCAACCGCTGTTTCTAAAATAGTAACTTGTGACAGTGACTGTGAGGGCGTCTGGCAATGTCCGTCACGTGCACGAGTCTGCACGGGCCCCGCAGGCGCGTCGGTCCTGTTCCCCGCGGGAGGCAGCCCCCCCAGTGCTGCCTGCTTGTTGGGGACAGACATGCTGGACTTTGCTTTCTCCACAGGGAAGCAGAAGAGAGGACGGAGGGGTTGTCAGGAGGCCAGGTCACGAAGAGGGTGGTGCGTGGGTGCCACTGAAGGTGACCCTTTAGTGGAGACAGATTAGAATTTAATTGTTCGAAGGAACAAATTAAAAGAGAAAATTCCAGTCTGATCCCGGAACCAAAAAAAAAAAAAAAAAGAATTCCAGAAAAAAAGAATGACTGTGCAGAGGCCCTGGAGCCAGCCCTGCCCGGGGACGGGAGCGCCAGCCCGGGGCCAGTGCCACTGGTAGACCCACGGAGGCCAGGCGCAGGAGCGCCAGGGCCCTGCTGTTTCCGTCCTGCCCTCCTTCCCCTCTTCACCGGCTGCCCACTCAGTTCTCTCCCCGCATCACTCCTGTGGCTTCAGGCCCCTCACAGCCAACATCACACGGCACACTGCCAGGGCCTTGCCTTCTGGGCATCTTCTCAGGGGATTCTGCGTCCTGCCCGTTCCAATTTGGCACGAACCACACTCGCTGCATCCCCCAGAACTGCTTCCCTCTGGAGGGGTGCAGCTCCCTGGGGCTCGATCCTGCACCCCAGTCTACCCTCGCCATCGCAGGCCCTGCCTGGCCCCTGCGGTGGCTCTTCCTGAAATCGCTTCCTTTCCCCCGCTGCGTAGGGCGCCGGGACTCACCAAGCCGTGGAGGCCGTTCCGGGCGGCTGTCTCCTTCCCCTCGGGCTTGGAGGCGACGACCAGGTAGGTCTCGATACCTTTCTCCTCCAGGTAATCGCAGCGGCTGCCCCCCTCGCCTGGCTCCACGTCAAACTCCCCCTTCAGGCAGTCCAAGGTGCTCTGGGAGATGTGCACTCGCCTGGACCACAGCGAGAGGCCTGAGTGCCCAGCCGGGCACGCGTGTGCTGCCAGCAAGCTAGACGTGGGCAGCACGGCACCCATCCCCCCGAGCCGCCCCGGACCCTAGGAACGCGGTCTGGCTTGCGGGCTGCTGAGCTGGGGAGCCAGGAGCTGGCTCTCAACTCCAGACCACGGGGCCCAGCGACTCCCCGCCCTGCCCGGGTCGCAGCCGGGGCCGCTCTCGGGCCGCTCCCTGCCCGGGGGAAGGCCGGCGCCCTCCCAGCCTGTCCGCCCAAGCTCGGGCCTGGCCCACGGCCGCCTCTGTGGAAGAGTAAGTGCGCCTCTGGGGTCCCGAGGGCCGCTGGCACGGAGCCCCAGGTGGGAGGCTGGGGAAGCGGGCCCCAGGGGCGGCCGGGGCGACGGGACCGTGTCTCACAGCCCTGGCGCCGCCCTGCGGGCGCTCACCCTGGGATGCCGCCGGCCTCCATCTTGTTGGCCACAGTGACGTCGGTGGACCACACGTCGTACTGCCAGCGCTTCTGGCCCAGGACCCCGCCCAGCACGGTGCCCGTGTGCACGCCCACACGCATGTCCACCCCCGTCTTGGTCTTCTCACGCACGTATCTGCCGGGCACACACAGAGAGGGGGTGGGCGCGACCCTCGGTGAGGCGGCCAGCTGGCTCCCTCCTTCCCGGTAGACGGTGCGCGAAGCTGCTGAGCCGGTGGGACGGGCCGGGGACTCAGGGCAGTGATTCTTCCCCCGAGGAGCCTCCGGTTTCTCTCTGCTCATCACTGGCTTTCTCACTCGCTCAGTGAACACTTCAGTGAGCATCTAGTATGCGCCCGGTGTGTTCTGCACACTACAGACGCGGGGTGAGCAAAGCTGCCAGCGAGAGCCCCTCGCTCGAGGATTCCCAGAAGAGAGAAGGCCAGTTAGAACCTGGCCCGCTGGGAGGGAGAGGCAGTGCCGGAGCGGGGAGTGCAGAGCTGGCTCCGCCCGAGCAGGAGAAGGCTGCCCGCTGGGAGCTCCTCTTCCGCCTCGGGCTTGCCAGCTCCCCCCACCAGCCCCCAGGTCCACCCGGGAGCTGCCCCCGGGGTCTCCGGGCCCATGGAGCAGGGGCTCTGCAGCAGTCACTTCAAAGGGACATGAGGAGGGTGCGGTGAGCAGAGGGAAGAAAAGAGGGGGCACGTCCACGCTCGGCTTCCCGCAGAGGACACCGCGGCCAGCAGCGGGAGGCCCGCCCCGAAGCCGAAGAAGGGAAGCTGTGTCCGGACCCCGGGCGGCGCGGAGGCCCCACTCACGAGATGGCCTCCACCATGGCGAGCCCCATGAGGATGGAGCACACGGCGTGGTCCTCGCGGTAGTCGGGCAGGCCGCAGATGCAGTAGTAACAGTCCCCCAGGATCTTGATCCGCAGCTGGTGGTATTTCTGCAAGGGCAGAGCGCGGCCTGTGCCCCCGTCCCGACGGGGCTGCGAGGGCAGAGGAAGGCAGGCGGGGCGACTGCAAAGCCTGGGCACCCAGGGTGGCACTGCTGGGCACTTACAGCCGCCAGCTTGTCGAAGCGGGCGAAGAGCTCATTGAGTAGCTTGACGAGCTCCTGAGCGCTGCAGGCGGATGACAGCTGGGTGAAGCCCACGATGTCCGCAAAGAGGATGCTGCGCGACGGGGCCGCAGCGTGAGGCCCGGGCGGCCGGCCTCGCAGAGGAAGCGGGCCCGACACTTCCAGGCGACTTGGCTGCCCTCGCCGACGCCCTGCGGCAGGCCTGGGGTCCCCCGTCCCCCACTGCCCGCCGTCGCCCCAGCCCACGCGCTCCTCCCGGCAGCCCCACTGGCTCTGAAGCCTGGAGCTGGAGGCCCCCCCAAGGGCCCTGTGGCAGCGCTCGGGGCAGCGGAGGCCCGCGGCGTGGGGTGGCCTCGTCAGGGGGTCCCCGGGGAACCCCCCCCACGCGTGCGCACCCCGCGCGGGCTGCGGCCGCACCTGACGTTCTCGTGCCGGTACATGTACATGGTGTTGAACTGCTGCTGGTCCTTCTGGCTCTCGTCCTTCTTCATGTCCTTCAGCATCTCGTCAGCCACGTGCTTGGGCAGGATGGACAGCATGAGGTTCTCCTGCGGGGAGACCGGGCTGCAGGGAAAGCTTCGGGGAGCCACCTCAGCAGCGCCCGCTCGGGCCGCTGGGCGCTGGGAGCCTCGCTTGGCCCCGGGGCGGCCCCTCCGGCTGCTGACGGCACTCGGAAGGCCTGCAGAGGCCCAGCTCAGCGTCCCCCTCTTGCCGCAAGGGGTGCGGCCGTCCGGGGCAGCCCCGCCCCGAGCGCCCGCTCCCGGCCTCCTGGCCTGTCGCCCACTCGTCCCCCGAGAGCCGCCGCACACAACTCAGCCCTAAGGAGGGAAGCCCCGGGGCAGCCACCGAGCCCCAGGACAGCGGGCTGTGAGGAGGAACCAGGCCGGAGCTGAGGCCCCCTGCCACGGGAGGGGAGCCGGGGTCAGCGGGCGGCACCTGTGGGCCCAGCGAGGCTGGCTGGCTCCGCGTTTTACTGGCAGCCAGACACACTCAGTTGTTTACAGATTCTCTCTGGAGAGCAGTTGTGAGGGGTCCCTATGGCCCGCAGGGTCAGAACTATTTACCACCTGGCTCTTTCCGGAAAAGCCTCGGGTATCTCTGGATGGTGCCTGACACGGGGGACCCAGGAGGAGAAACAGAGGTTTGGGGCTGCGTGCGGAGCCGCCCCGCGGTGACGCTCGGGAGAGGTGAGGGCAGAGCGGGAGTACGGGAGGCTGGAGGGGGGCTGCGCGAGAGGCCACAGCACCGGGCTGGAGGGGACCCTGTGCCCCAGGAGGAGGTGATCAGGGCAGGGGGAGGGGCCGCGGGAAAGAATTTAAGGGCTGAGGGATAGAAATTAGCAAAGGTCAAGGACAAGAGGAGGAAGTGACTGACAGGCCAGGGGAGGGGCGGGGCAGCACCCGGAAGTCCTGCCAGCCATGCCCCAAGCTCCTGCAACGGGGTGCTGGGTGCTGAGAGCTGGGGCTGGCGGCGGCCACCGAGGTGGGGCCCAGCAGCTGTCCCAGCGGGACGGTGCAGCGGGAGCTCCGTGTCCACAGCGCGGTCACTGGAGCTGTCCGGGCCGGGCTCTAGCTGGCGGTTATACCATGACCCTTCCGCCTCTCCCTGGTGGAAAACCTGGTGAACAGAGGCTGAAGCAAGAGCACTCACATCTGGGCCCAGCCCGAGCAGTTTAATGACTTAGCCTTGTCTCAAAATTTTAAGGGTTGGGCAGGAGACTTAGCTCAGTGGTTCTGCCCCCTGCCTAGAGCGAGCGCAAGGTCCCTGGTTCGATCCCAGTAACCACATACAATGATATGATATTGGGTGTGGTGACTCACGCCCACCAGCAATCAGTACCACACACTACACCACAGGGCGGGGTGTGGTGGCTCAAGCCTGTCATCCCAGCACTCGGGAGGCAGAGGCAGGAGGATTGCTGTAGACTACATAGCGAGCTGAGGGCCAGCCTGAACTACAAAGCCAGACCCTGTCTCAAAAAAAAAAAAAAAATTTAAGAGTTGACAAAGCTCAGTTCACTCCCAAGTACTAGAAAACAAATATGCACCCAGAGCCTGGTGAACGGCGTCCTCACAGCTTGGGAATGAGAAGCCAAAATAACCCGCGCGCCCTGCCCGGCTGCACCTGACCAGGGGGGTAGCAGCAGAGCCGCCCGAGCCAATAGCCTGACGACCACCTGTGTGAGACCCCAGCCACTTGGCCTGGGCTGGGGTCACGGGAGGCGGGAGGGGGACACTTTCCTGGGGCCCAGCAGTGCCCAAAAGCTCCTGGCCTGTGGAAAGAGGAAAGCCGGAGGTTTAAGAAAAGCTGGAGCCAGGGGCCTGCCAGCCCCAAGGGCAGCACCGGAGTCCGGAGGGCAGGAGAGGCTGGAGCCTCAAGGAGGCGGCCGTGACCGGCCCGGGGTTGAGTCTCCTGAGTCAGTCTTTAGGCTCTCAGAGGCGCCGGGTTAGGAGCACAGACCCCAGCCCCTCTGCCCCCCCTGTGTGGCATCTGGCAGCCCCTGGAGCCCCATGGGCTCGTTTCCTAGGCAGCGGGCCAGAGCTAAGTGACTCGTTACTACAGGGCACTGAGGAGAGCAGTGAGAACACAGGCGTTGCTGTGCCACTTGACCTGAAATGTGACAGAGGGTGTGGTGGCACAAGCCTGCGCTCCCTGCACGTCAGGAGGCCGAGCCAGGAGGATTTCTAGTTCAAGCCCAGCTTGGGCAACTCAGGGACCCAGCCTGAAAATAAAAACTAAAAGGTTTTGATGCAGCTCAGCATGAAGGCTGAGGTTTAATCCCTAGTACTGAAAGAGTCCTAAGGACTTCAACCCGGCAGCTGTGCCTGGGAAGAAGGCCTGACCCCCCAGGCTCGCGGACAGGCTCGCAGGT
Organism: Thryonomys swinderianus; assembly: GCA_004025085.1. NCBI lineage: Eukaryota > Metazoa > Chordata > Mammalia > Rodentia > Thryonomyidae > Thryonomys > Thryonomys swinderianus. Next base: position 25,792 of record PVIC010014220.1, read on the forward strand.
GACAAGTTCCGGTGGCTATGCCAGGTCAGAGCATGTCCTCTCGCTCCACCAGGCCTCCCGAGCTGCTAGTGTCAGGACGAGGAGGGCACATGCAGGAGGACCCTGCCGTCCACTCTCCTTCCGGCCCCTGCTCCCCGACACGTGCCCAGAGGGAGCTGTCCAGTGCACAAGTTCTGAGGGCGCAGGCAGCTGCCCATGTGTAAGGACAGGGAGGGGCGTGCATCACGGCCTGGAAACCTCACGGTGCGTGCCAGGCTCCCTACCAGCCTGGGCACCATAGCCTCAGCGGCCAGGCCTCCAGGAAAGGCTCCTGGACCCTTGGGAGACCAGGCCCGCACGGGCCTTACCAGTCCTGCTCCCCTCTGCCCACCTCGGCCCACCCCTGCCAGGACTGTCGGTGGCCCAAGCATTGGTTCCTGGAGAGTCCACGTGGCACCGGGCCATGAGCTTCCCCTTTTACATTATATATTTCCCTAACAATTTGAAAGAGCAATGTAGGCCTTGCAAGGCAGAAAGTCAGTAAGGGCCAACCTTAAAAATCACAAGAAAGGAGCTGTGGTTCTGATTTAAAGCTACCCCTGGCCTCACGTGGTTTCCGCACACCACGTCAGCCTCTCACGGCTAGGGAGCAGAATCCACCTCGAGTCACTTGACAATACGCTGGCTTTCTATGACAGAGCTGCCAGGACAGAGGGAAGTGTCTGTGGCTGTGGGCAGGACAAGGTGGAGTCCAAGGAAGGGCCGTGACCAGTGGGCAGCGAGCCGCCGGGACTTTTTGTGGGCTTTGCGGGTACAAAGGGCTGGGGCTTGAACGCAGGGCCTCCCATGCGAGGTGTCCCCGCCAGGGTGATCCTGCGAGTCCCTGACAGGCCTCCCTCGTCCGAGGCACAGCCTCTGCTTCTCAGCCCCCTCCAAACAGCACCTGGCTTTCCTCAGCACAGCCAGGTTGCCCTCCTGCCCCTCGACTTGCTCACGGTGGCACCCCTGCCTTTTGTACCCACGTCCACTGCATCCCTTGGTGGCCTCCCGCCTGGGTCTATCTGCTCTTCTCTGACCCATGACCCCCTCCCCGCTTCCGGTGTCAGCCTCTCCGAACCCCTCTCCCTACCCCCAGCCAAGCTCACCTCACAGACCAACCACTTTCCAGAAAGTTCTTCCTTCCGCATTGACACCACACCCCACTGTTGGTGTCTTTCTACTGTTGCTGACCTCGTTTCCTCTTGCATTTGAGAGACTCTAAACCCCTTCCTGTAACCCTGGCCCCGCATAGAGTGCGTGATGATAACTGGATCTTCTAGAAAAATACTGAGGCATACACAGAAGAGCCCCGAGAGCCATTCTCAGGCCCATGCTCAAGACCTGGCGTTGCCAGGAAAGGAAGGAGGCTAGAACCCAGGTGTACCTTCTGGTGGGTCCCACAGCAGGCCACAGCGTCACCCGGGACGCTCTAGGGTTACTCGGGGACCAGAGCTGATGAATGTGGGGTGCTCCCAGGCAGAGCTCACTTTTCCAAAAATAACAAGTATACACCACTATATGATCCAGGAATCATAAGAACGTTTCAGGTCTTTGACCCATTGATGGCTCTTCTGGGAATTTACCCAAAGGAAATACTCCAAAAGAAATAAAGAGACACACATGTACCAGAAGATCTGTATCGCGGCATGACAGCGCTTGTGGGAAAAACGAAGCAGCCCCAGTACACAGCAAGGGGCCAGTCAAATGGCGACGTGGCTCCGGGCGGAAGATTATACAGCCTTCAAAACAATCATGGTGTTGGAACTGTTACAAGAAAATACAGGGAGGACGCTTGAAGCCAAAGGGACAGGCAAAGACTTCTTGACTAGACACCAATAGAACAGGAAAAACAGCAAGAATCAGCAAACAGGAAGGACTACACCAGAAATTTCTGTACAGCCAGGGTATCAGTTGACATAGTTAGGGAAAGCTTCCAAACAAGAGGAAATCTTTGCTAGTTACTCTTCTGACAGAGGATTAACATGAGGAATATATAAAGAATTTAAAAACCTATTATCAAAAACTCATTGCAATCAACTGGGCACTTCCAAAAAGAAAGAAAAAAAAAAAGAAGAAAGAAGTACAAATGGCCAAGAAGTATAGAAAAAATTCTGAAAATGTATAGTCACTGGGGAAATGCTGATCAAAACTACACTGAAAGTCGTTCTCACCCAGTCGGAATGGCGAACACCGAGAACACAAGCCTGGCAAGGATGGGGCAGGAAGGACCTTCACGCTGCTGGCGGGATATGAATCAGTACAGCCCTGTGGAAGTCAGCAGGCAGGTTCCTCAGAAACCGAAACCGGATCCCGTCGGACCCCGCTCTGCCTGTCCTCGGTGTGTGCCCAGTCAGAGCGGCACACCGCAGCCATTCCCGCAGACCGTGCTCACGGCAGCACGGCTCCAACAGCCGAGACGTGGGATGTGGTTAGGCACCCGGCTTAGTGCGTGACAGGCACCATGGAGTAGAGCTCAGTCACGAAGAAGAATGAAATTAGATCATTCATAGAAAAATGGAACTGGAAAGCACAAGGGCCTGAGTTTGATCCTCAATGCAGCAAAAAAATAAGAATAAAAATAAAGAAAAGACAAGACAGCACTGGAGATCATCATGCTCAGCAAAATAAGCCAGACTCAGAAACACAAGTATCGCTTGTTGTCTCTTAATATGTGGAATCTTTAAAAAGATACCATAAAAGTAGCCAAAGATTATGATTAGATAAGAGGAAGCAAATAAAGGGGAAGGGGTCTAGTGGAGGATTATGGGGTACACGAAAAGAGTTGTGAGTTTTATCATTAAGAGATCATGATGTTGATAACAAGCACTGTCGCATGACATCGCAGTGTGCACGGTGTTCCCAATTCATCGTGTTCAAACTGCATTGATATAGAGGGACGTCAAGAGACTGTCCAGATGGTCTCTGCTGAACTGCTGTCACCCTGCTCAGGGAGGGAAATAACTGAGCATTGTTTCCTTTTTGACTTGTGCTATTATAAAATATTTCTAAGTGTAGAAAGTTAAAAATGCTGTAAGTATGTGAGGCGGCAGACGTGTTAATCAGCTCAATTGTACAATCATTTCAGTGTGTATGTACCTCAGCATGTGATATTATAAGCCTCAATTGTATAATTATTTGTCAATTGTGCTCAATACAAACAAAAGTGAAGATGACCAAATAAGTTGAAAAACTTTTTAAGAGATCAAGATGGCCCCTTGCACCAAGATGGCATCAAAAGCAAAGGAAGTTCCTGATCCTGTCACAGCCAAAGCCAAGGGAAAGGCTTTGAAGCCAAGGAAGTGATGCCCAGAAGTTGTCCGCAGCCATGAAGGACAGGTCGCTGGTCCATCGCCCACCGCCCTGTAGCCTGGGACCCTGGGGTCTGGAGGGAGCCCAGGAAGAGGCCCGGAAGGACACCCTGACCCCGAGGCCATCCCAAGTCTCCGGCCGTGGAGCTGGCTGTGAGAAGACAGAGGCACCAGCACACTTGGGTTCATGGTGGACGTCAAGGCCAGCAAGCGTCAGGTCAGGCAGGTTGCGAACCAGCTCTGTGACGCAGGTGTGGTCAGGTCGGCGCCCTGACGGGCTGGCGGGGAGGAGAGGGCACACTCCACGTCTGGCTCCTGACTGATGCTCTGGGTGCTCCAGCAAACTGGCGTCCTCTGAACGAGTCCAGCTGGCTAAATCTAAATATAGTTTTCACCGTAAGAAAAACTGATCATTATGAAAACTGTTGCAACAAGAGAATGATGAGACAGAAGTGCAGGACACAAACCTGCCCTGGGAAGACAATGCGCCTGTCAATAAAGGATGCAAAGGAAAAAGGCTCCTTTAACTGGGGGGTTGGAATTAAGAGAAAACCGCGAATGTTTTCAAAGTTGCTATATGGCGGTGGTAGCTATTCTTTTAAAAATACTTTTTAGGGCCGGAGGGTTAGCTCAGTGGTTCCGGCGCCTGCCTCGCAAGCTTAAGGACCTGAGTTCGATCCCCGGTTACCACATATAATGCTGGGTGTGGTGGCTCACGCCTGTAATCCCAGCACTCGGGAGGCAGAGACAGGAGGATTGCTGAGTTCGCGGCGGCTTGCCTGGGCACCATAGTGAGCTCAGGGCCAGCCTGAACTACAAAGCAAGACCCTGTCTCCAAAACAAACAAACAAACAAACAAAATACTTTTTAAACAGGAAATAAACACAACACTTCCTGTTGCCTCCAACTGTGATCCTAACCCTGACCCTCGCTTCTCTGCAACCACGCTAGTTTTCTCAGGGAAGCTTCGTTCCCCGGCTGTGCGGTGCAGGCTCCTGCAGGCCTCTCTCTGTTCAGAGTAAAGTCTCCCAGAAGGAAAGCCGCAGCAGGCACAGAGGGGTTATGCAATGCGGATTTTACTCTGCAGTGACCTGGTGAACTGTCCGGGTTGACATTCCAAAGGGCACATGGAACATCTCCCCAAAAGCAACTGTAGGAGAACAGACTGGGGCGGTGTATCACTACCGGAGGGGAAGAGTCTACATTTCCGAGATGCTGTGAGATGAAAATGAATTTGCAACATAACGTGGTAAACTAAACAGGCCCCTTGGCTCTGGCGATGTGGACAGAAAATAAGGGCCCTGGGCCTGTCCTCCGCCCAGGCCTCTACTCCAGAGGGAAGACCCAGGCCTCCACAGGGCACCGTGGCGCCGGGGCGTCGGAGGGATGAAGTGAAACCTGGGGGCCAGGGTCACAGAGCAACCTCGGGCATGCGGAAAGGGAGGAGATTCGTTTGCAGGGCCCAAGCCCAAGAGAAGGCTGGAGAGGGAAGGCTGTCGGGAAACGCTGCGGCTTCGTTCTCTCTCCAGGCCTGCAACACCACGACAGTTACCCTAAGACTACGATGGCAACAGAGGCAAGGCCTTGACCATTTGTGGGAAAAGAACCGAAACCTGGGGAGAGGAGGGGTCTTCCAGGTCACCAGGACGCTTTGTGGGTAGAGCAGACATCACTCGGAGCTGGATACGCACCGGCTTCTCCTGGGCAGCAGGCGGGCAGCCCAGGACAGGCTGGAGGGTGTGTGGGGGCACCTGGTCCCCAGGGAAGAGGCACCGTGGGCTGAGTCGGGGCGCCCGGCCTCCTGAGCGCCTGGGCAGGTCTCTTCACCTGGAGCCGAGACCTGCTCGGCTGCCCCTGCCGCGCCGTCTGCCACCCGGCCTCGGCCTCCGCAGCACAGACTCGGGCCCGGCGTCGCTCCCAGGGGTTCCGAGCTGCTCCGGCCAAGGCTCTGATGAGGCGCGTGTGAGTTAATTACAGCAAAGAGGCCCGGAGGGATCTGGGCAAATGAACCTGCCTGGTGAGAAGCTGTGTGTCCAAAACACCCTGCGAGACAGGGAGGCCGAAGAGGAGGCCAGCAGTGTGCGCGTGCGTGCACATGTCTGTGGGATCTGCGTGAGGGGCGTGTGTGAGCAGCCTCTCTGTCCAGCGGCACCCAGCGTGCCGTGAGCTTGTACATGTCACAGCAAAGGCTCTGAGCAGGCCACGGTACTCAGCAAGCTGATCTCTCCTGAGCCCGTCCATAAGTTACCTGAGTTCTTGGCAGTTTTCAGACCTCTGGAGACCAAAGAGTCACTGGATCCCACAGGTGACTGCCCATCCTGACATGGCTGTCTCGGTAGAAGCGGCAGGAAATGAGGGGCAGAAAGGCCAGGCCTGCAGCCCGTAGAGCTCACCATGTGGACAGGACCACTGTGTGTGGAATCTGGAAACTCCAATACTGCCGCCCCCTGGGGCCCACGTGCGCTGCCCCACCAAAATTAATGCACAGCAGTTGGTCATCTACGCAGAGAAGGTCAAAGGCAGCCAACCAGTATTCAAAGAGCTCCGGTGGACAGAAGGGCCCAGTCACACATGGAGACAGCTGGTCAACCAGGGCTGAGCCTAGAGGCCACTGGCCTGGAGTCCTACGCAGGCCCCAGCACCAGGGCTCTCTGTTGGCCAAGGCAGCTGCAGTCTTGGGAAGGAGCCCTCGGGGTCCAGGACAGTCACGTGTAATGGCACTTGGAGCCCTCACCAAGCCTGTCTGGCGCCGAGCAGGCACTCCAAGGGGGTTTGGCAAGTTAACGGCCGTCACCTAGAAGAGAACCTCCAGAACTTTCCTAGGTCACTGAACAGTGCTGTGTCTGTACTACCCGATGCCGAGCCCCTGGCCTCACGCAGCTACCTCTCAAGCAGGCAAATGTGGCCGGCTCTGAGCTTTAATTTACATGTAATGGTGAGGGCTAGCTCAGTGGCAGAGGCGTGCTCAAGGCCCCACGCGCAGTCCCTGCACTGGAAACAAAGCAATTACATAGCTGCCTACAGCCACGGGCTGCCACACTGGACAGTGTACACGGGCAGCATCACACGCCTCACTGGGTGGCCGCGGGCCATGTGTAGGTCTCCGCCTCTGTAAATGCCAACTCTGCCCTGGCTGCTTCCAGGCTGAAGCCCCCAGCGGTCCGCTGACACTCGCCCTCCGTCGCCCACCCACCAGCCCCCCCAGCGCAGATCCAGGCTGGCCTTCAGAGCCCACCCCGGGCCTCCTGCACGGCCTCGCCACTCAGCACTGCCTTGCTGCTCACCCGTCTCTCCCCACAGCTGCAAGGCGCACTGAAGCCTGACGCCCTCCATGGCTCCCCCGGCCCCACAGGGCCTCTAGCTGCCCTCACACGTGTGCCCTGCACAGGAGCTCGCGGCCCGAGGCCACACTGCAGCCTCAGCGCTGCACGGCGCCGGGCTTTGCGGTCTTCCCTCGGTCTCCCTTGAGCACGCTCCCAGGCTCTGGCCCTGGGACACAGGACGCCCGCTTCAGGGCTGCCCCCAGGAGGCCCCGGAGGGTCCATTCCGCCCCCAGCTGTGTTCCTGGGGCCCAGATGACCCTGAAATACTGAGGTGTAAGTACGCCCCACAGACCACGTAAGCATCGGGGTGCAAAGGGCACGAGAGGCCAGAGCAGTCCTACCCGAGGGGCCCAGCCGGAAGGTGCACCTTGGGCGCTGAGCCTTGTGGTGCTGGGTCCCGCCCTCTCCGGGGCAGTTAAAGACTCAGGTGATTCTAACGGAATGTACCTGTTTTTAAGAGTTACGTATTGTTAAAACTCTGAGTAGGTTGAACAAAGCAGACACCACAGGCCCAGGGTCTACCTGACAGTCTCCTGACAAGCAGCCTTCCCCACAGCCCTCCGAGTCCTTTCACTCTTAAATGAGACGAGCCACCGGGGGGCCTGACACCACACAGGTGTTCAGTGAGGTTCACTCTCAAAGCCGGTGAGGGAGGGGAGAACACAGTGCCTGACTGGGGGCTGGTGCTGCGCAGGCCGCAGACCCGAGCTCAGAGGGACAGAGCTGGGCACAGCCGTCATCCGGGCTGTCCTCACCCCACTGCCCAGAGCCTGCCCACGTCGCCCACAGTGGTGGCGAGCTCTCGGTGATAACCAACTGCCCGCCACGTCGCGCGTGCCAAGGTTCACCGCCACTGCTTCAGGTCAACCTGCCCCCTGTGGGCCCAGTGCTCCCGTGTGCTTTTCCAAATCCGAGGACGCAGAGACAGTCTGTGAAATCCCAAGTAGGAGCTAGAAGCAACAGGAGAGCGGAACTCCTCCTCCACGTCAGGGGGCCACCTTCAGGCTCTTCTCACTTTGAGAGCAACAACCCAGACTGGGCTGCGGACCAGCCAGCCATGGCTCCGGGAAGAAGCTAAGACAGCAGAGTGTGGCTCGGGCTGGTGCCGGGCGGGTGTCCGTGCTGCTCCCACCGGGCAGAGCCTGTGACGCCCCAGCCTCCGAGGACACGGGCGTGGCCCCGGCCAGCGAGTAGGAGTCAGGGTGCACTCTTCCCTCCACCACTGCCGGGACAACTGTGGCACTTGGGGCTGGCACCGAAGCCCAACAACCCCAGGAGGCAACTGGCCTCCCGCCCTCTCCTGGGTGAGATCGGGCTCAAAGCTAAGGCAACTGTGCTCGTCCTCAGAGCCAGAGGCCTGGACGGAGGGTGAGCAGGCCCGGCCAAGCCAGAGAGGAGTGACACTCAGGAAAACAAGCCGCGGGCGCCGGGCTTAGGAAGGGCAGCACCGGTGGCACCTTCCCGCCGGGGCCATGCTGGGGCTCCCAGGAGAGGTCACTGCCAGCTAACTGTGGCACAGAGCAGCAGCACAGTTCTTCCCCGCATTCCTGAGATACGGGGCGGGCAGCCGCTGTGCCCGGGTGTCCTCACAGGGCAGAGCAGAAAACCCACCGGTCCCCGGGGCACAATCCCCAGTGCTGGGCTCGAGCCTAGGACATTCCATCCAGCTGTCCTCCCGTGTCCCCGGCCCCAGCCTCCTCCCCTCAAGGCGGGCACCAAGACCTCTCCTCCTTGGGGAAAGCCAGCTGCAGAGCAGGGCGTCCTGACAGGGTGTGGCCTGAAAGACGTGCTGAGCTCTCTGTCTCTCCGCTGGGGAGACGTTCCGGGTGCCTAGCAGCCCTCAAGGTCCCACCTAAGCCCCGGAGGGTGGTCACATGGGAACTCCCACCAAGTGTCCCGGTGCTCCCGTCTGGGCTTCCGGCTCCACACTGGAGCCCACAGAGCAGAGGAGGGGTGAGGAGCACTCGGCCACCTGCCTCGCAGTAAGCGCTGCCAGACGGCCTTCCAGCCAGGTCTGTGCCTGGCAGCTACAGAGAGAGCTGCTCACACGCCAGGGCCACACTCAGAGGCGTCTGGCTAAGAGCTCTGGAGGAGGCCAGGCCCAGCTCTGCCTGCAGAGGGGCTGGCGCTGGTGGGTCCGTGTGGGGCAATGTCACAGGGTCCCCCAGGATATGCCAGCTTGCTGAAGAGGCAGAAGGGGGCGCTGTGCACAAAGAGGGGCCCACGGCTTCCCAGGGGACAGTGGCCATCTGCCCATCATCCCCAGGAGGCCAGTCACCTCCCCGAGGGCGAGAGCAACCTCCGGGCAGCAACAGAGAACCCAGAACCCGAGAAACTGGCCTTGCTTTGTGGCAGGACAGGCGGGTCAGATGCAGGGACAGGTCTGCGATGGCCGCCCTCCTCCTGCCGCACACCGAGGCCGGTTAGGAGAGGGACAGGTGTGCACGACACAGCAGAGACGGCCCAAGGCCTGGCTTCCAGAGGGGGCCGCTCACAAGGAGGAGCCAGCGCCGTCCCAGCCCCTCTCGAGCCCTTCACGACAGCTCCACACGGCACACACACACAGCCCGGTGTGGCCCAGGCCCCATGGCCTCTGTGCTGTCCTGCCAGCACTGCCCATCCGTTCACTCGCTTCATCTCTGCCAGGGCCCTGACAAGAGGTGCCAGGGGCCACGCAGCTTCCATGACCAGCCACGCTCAGTTCTGAAGGGGCCCAGCACCGCCTCTGGCATATGAAATCGGCCAGGGAGGGCTGGGAGCCCGCAGCAGCTGGCAGGGGACTCTGCCCTCCAGGCAGCCCCGTCGGCCCCACCCATTTTCACCGACAGTCCCCAGGGCCGGGCTGCGTCCCAGCAGCTAATAGCACCGAGGGTTTCTCGGTTTTCACGCTCACCTGTCTTCTCACTCCATTTCATTCCCAAACAAGCCAAGATGACGATATTATTTTTAATCCCAATTTTTGAGAAGACTAAACTGAAACAGGGAAACACAGTACCAAGGCCACCAGAGGAAGGCGGGGGAGCCAGGGCCTGCTGCCCCAGACAATGCTGGCAAAAGAGCGGACAGGAATTCCAGGGACAGAAGCCGGGAGAGGCAGGTGTGCGAGGCGCAGGGCTGACACGAGAGGAGCCGGGCCCCGAGGCCGGTGAGTCTTCCCCAGGCAGACAGGACGGAGAGGCCTCACTCTCCGCAGCTGCGTCCCGTTCACCGCCGGGAGGGCCCGAAACTGCTGGAGCCGGGATGTGAGGTGGTTATAAAACGCACACGGCCGCCACGCAGAGTCAAACCCAGCGCCGCCGCAGGACGCAGCGCCCGGGGACGCACCAGAGAAAAGCAGAGGCTCCGACAGGGCTCACCCAGCTCTTCTCACAGGGCAAAGGGACAAGCAACCGCAGGACAGCCGGGGGTGAAGCCTCGGGCGTCCTGCGGGCACACATGGTGGCACGCCTGCGCCCCAGGGTCCCATAAAAAGGGGCCGGTGCCCAGAGACACAGGACACTCGGAGCCTTCCTGTGAGACGGAAGGAACGCAGAGGCCTTTTCGCAGGGAAAGTCGGGGAGACAGAAGACAGGCGTTCCCGGAGCTCTGCGGGAGGGAGGACTGCTGACTAGACAGAGACCCCTGTTTGGGGCAATGAAAAAGTTGTGGACACGGACAGTGGTGACCGCTGCAGGACGCTGCTGTGACACCGGCGCCACTACATTGTACACTTCAATTGGTTACATTGCAAATTTTGCACGCTGTGTATTTTCCCACACTAAAATGAAACGTGTGACTTTGTAACTGCCCGTGCCCCCCATCTGGCTGCCCTACTTCGAGGTTTAGATCCCCCCGATGTATATGCACAAGCGTGACACGCGTCCCCGGAAGGAGGCCCATCTCAGCAGTCACCGGGGCCACATGTCTCCCGGAGGCTCCGGGAGACTACATAATGGACACTACGGGCATTAAAGACAGCGAAGCAGACGGACCTGGGATGCTCTCCAAGACCGAAGCTGATGAGCTCTAATACGGGTGAGTGAAAGGTGACAAAAAGGATAGTGTGATTCTGAAACAATACCCAAACAAGATGCTAGCAGGTATCCCACGGGGCTTTATGGGTGGCTAGGGCAACAGTGGGGGGCAACTCTCCTCCTCCTGATGGCACTCCCTTTCGTACTTTCATAACTCTGTACCATGTACTTTTTAACATTTTGAAGAGAAATTTAAAACACGTAAAAAAAGTATCCAACTGGGGCCGGAGGGTTAGCTCAGTGGTTCCGGCGCCTGCCTCGCAAACGTAAGGACCTAAGTTCGATCCCCGGTTACCACATATAATGCTGGGCGTGGTGGCTCACGCCTGTAATCCCAGCACTCGGGAGGCAGAGACAGGAGGATTGCTGAGTTCACGGCGGCTTGCCTGGGCACCATAGTGAGCTCAGGGCCAGCCTGAACTACAAAGCAAGACCCTGTCTCCAAAAAAGCAAAAAAAAAAAAAAAAAAAAAAAAA
>PVIC010014221.1:0-36910 GCA_004025085.1 Thryonomys swinderianus
GAATGGTGTGGCCATAGGGAACTGGGTCTTATTGCTTCATAAGATTCCGGGTGACAGAACTGTTTGAAAGAAAAACTTGTCCCCACAGGTGTGCTATAGGAATCCTAGAGTAGGAATCTTAGAATAAGATGGGACTTGAGAGAGGGCCTCTTCTAAACTCTTAATTATACAGTGCGGGATGGATGGAGGCCCAGAGAGGAACAGCAACTTGCCCAACATCACATAAGTGGTTAGCACTCAGCTAGAGCAATGGAATTACAATCTGGGACTGATGATTCTCATTTCCTTTGGGCTGACTTGCCACTTTTCAGCCTCAGGCTCCAACCTTTTTTCTGTGGCTTTAAAGTTAACCCCAATGATGCTGATTCTGGTGTCACCAGAATGTTAAGTCATTAAAGAATCACAAATCTTTCTGGACTCTTAATACCAAGCAACTGATAGCAAAATATAAAGAAAGAAAGAAAAAAGTGAATTTTGAAATTAAAATAAATTTCATCTCATCAAGGACAGTGACTTTAAACTCTTGAACCTTAGTTTTCTGATGTGTGAACTGGGGAGAATCATTAACACCATCACCACCTGTATCTCAAAAGGTCATGAAGATGAGACAACACTAGTAAAGCATGAGGTAGACCTCATACCTCATGGGAGCTATGTGGATGAGAAAATGGCCTCCAAAATCACAGAGCCAATGCGATAGAGATGGTTAGCAGGATCAGTCCTGGGTCCTCATGGCAAAGGAAAGTTTTGTTCCCCTGAGATCCTGGTGCTCCAGCCTGAGCAGTCGAAGTGGGCAGATGGAGGTTACTGCTGTGCGGATATATGTACTGAAGTCAGAGTGTAGCTGGATGACTCCCTAAACACATTCAAAGAAAACAGTCTCTGAAGTGGTATCTCAAGTGAGAAACTTTGTAACTAATATTAGATTGATGTAGGTTCCTGAAAAATTAAAAGATATAAAAATAATTTTTTAAAATAACTTTTGGAAAAAAACTAATCTTGAAATCTGAAGAGAGAAAATTCAAGTCTTGGCTTTGTCTTCAGTGCTCTGTGAGTCCAAGGATGTCATGTAACTTCTCTGTTTCCTCTACTATTAAATGAAGATAAAATATATGCCTGTGGGGTTGCTGTGACAATTAACAAACAGAACATCTTTTGAAATAATGAAATCTATAAGCCTGTTCATTTTAACTATGAATAGAAAAAACATATATCTCACATAATGAGGTAGGATGTGGCTCAGTGATAGAGTAATAACTTAGCATGTGTGAGGCTCTGGATTGGATGCCTAGCAGAAAGAAAGGAAGGAGGGAAGGAAGGAATGAAGGAAAGAAGGAACAAAGGAATGAAGGAAGGAGATGTCTCCCCGTTCTGACAGTGATGCTTAGCGCAGCTTCCTGTACCCCAGGATGATCCTGCCCTTGCAGCCTCACTCATGTCTTTGTCTCAACTCCTGCCTTGCACCTGCCTCACGCTTGAGGAGTGGGATAGAGCAAGCAGAATGTGAGGAAAGGGTCAGTTCAAGGAGAGATTTCTGGAGCTTCTAGGCGAGTACACGACCACATTTCCTTCTTTGCCTTACCCTAACATACAGGAAAGACTTAAAACCTTCACAACTTGCAGAGAATAAAGAAGGGAGCAGGAGGAGGATTTTCTGTAAACGCAGCACTCTCTGCACAAAGATAGCAAGTAATCTTTGTGCTGCCCATCCTGGAATGGCCTCCAATGTCTCAGATCAAGGCGGGCAGCCTGATACTCCTCTCTCCGGGAGAAGCACGCCCAGATGTATGCACACATACAAACACGCATGTGAAAATGCATACATACATGCACACAGGCTTACTGACTTTGCTGAGCCAGCACATTCTGCGTTCTTCTAATGCACACTGTTCAGGCCAGCAGAGATGCAAGCTCTGCTTTCATTGCCTCTCTCAAGAGTAATTTTCATTTTGGAGCTGGCCTAATAAAGAGGACCACCTCATCAACACCATAACAAACTCATTTCTTTACAGGAATTATTTTTAAGTTGCACCCTTGGTGATCGAATCACTCAGAGACTCAAACGCAGGGAGAAAAGGCAAGTAATTAAAACACATAAAGCTGAAGAGGCAATTACTGTCATCCACCATGATCAATAAAACAATGATTTAAAAAGGCAAGCTTCTTGTCACACCCTGAGGCTGGCATCTATCAGCTCTGCTGTTTGGGACTGGCTGAAGTTCCTTGGGCGAACCCTACGAAGATCTCCCACCTTGCTTAAGCTTTACCTTCTGGCAGAAGGAATTTGGGACCTTTCAACAAGACACAGCAGTTGTTCCCAAATGTTACGCAGGCAGCTTGGGTAAGACGCTCAACTTTTTCCTTTCCAAGCACAGGTAAACATGGGTTCACAAGCCTTATGTACTCTCAAGAAAATACACTGATATTACTGACAAAAAATAAATAGAGACAAGTTAATGTCTATACTAATTTATGGTGGCCAAGACTAATGATATGTGAGCAATGGCTGCTCTCTACTGGCCCAGGCCGATGGCACTACTGCAGTCTACCCACAACTCCTCAGGGTGATGCACTGATGTCACCCAAAGAAGGCAGTCAGCCACTGCAGTTTGAAGCTTTGTCCTCTCCAAAGCTCACTTGGAAACTTACTTACCAAGGCAATAGCAAGGGAGAGTGGGACCTTTAAGAGGTAATCAGAGAGCTCCTCCCTCACCGTGCATTTAGTGTTCTACAAAAGAGCTCTAGGAGCTGCTTATGTCTCTCCCGCCCAAGCTTTGTAGCCACATGAGGAAGAATGATCCTCCCCAGCAGGAGGGGCAATGTTCAAGGTGCCATCTTGGACTTGAGACCAAGTCCTCAGGAGGTGCTGAACCTGCTGCTGCCTTGATTTTGGACTTCTCAGCCATCAAAACTGTGAGGCAATATATTTCTGGTCATTATAAGTTACCTAGTCTGTGATAATATGTCATAATGACACACATGGGCCAAGACCGTCACAGGGACAATCCTAAATCTGTTTAACTTATAAACAAAATTTTCCTTTAAGAACATAATGAATGTATTAGAAACAAATTCCTTGCTGTGGACCACACAAATGTTTGAAACCCTCCTATGATACACTATGACATTGAGGACCACTTCCCTCATCTAGCTGTTCAGTGGCTTCTTAAATGGTATCCAGTATTTTACAAATAAAGTGAGTGTCCAGCCTGGATATGCACCCTGAGACCCTGGGCCCTCCAGCTTTTATATAGGGAGGGCTGTGTGAGAAGAACAAATGGAAGCAAAAGACCTAATTGTTGTCTCTCAAGTGCCAAGAATCTACTGGGACAGGCAAGGTAAGCACCAGAGGGACGAGACTGCTCAATGTAACAAGTGCCACCCCCAAACCCGTCTCCAATTTTGTGGTGTTTCTGTACACTTAGAACTTCATAGGATCACTGGCATTTCTTCAGATTCTCAGCCCAAGCTTGTTGCATTTAAGACAAAATTAGAAGAAAACCAAACATAAATAATGAAGTACATATGGTGTCTAACTGTGAGACAAAACAAAGCAGTCAATTAAATGACTGCTGGTAGTTTGAGTGAGGTTAATTTGGCAGTGGACGAAGAATGAGGGTCGGAAATAGCATTACTTGATGGAAATAAGGCACAGGGACCAAAGAGGAGTAACTCATAAGGGGAAAAGGGTGATATGAAGATAGTTTGAACACATGGCCATGGCTTAGAGGCCAGGGATCTCCAGTTTTAGATATGTCACATTTCTGGAAACCATGTGAGAAGTGGATTATCTGTCAGAGGGCTCCTTGCTTCCTCTGCCCATGTGCATATCAGCCCAAGGGAAGGAAGTGAGGTAGAGGTCTGTGGGTGGATTGAGGGCTGGGATGTTCTGACCTTTAACAGGGAGGACATGTTGTCTGACACTTATAACTGGATGTCACTGAAGGAGGTTCAGTGGGTGAGGGAAGTTAGGGGTGACTTCCAGGAAAGTGCACTGGGAGAGTGCTTGTCCTCTGCAGGTGTGGCATCATTCCTGTACTGTGTTTGTACAGCTGGTACCCTTAGGCCAGGAGTGCTGAATGCATGGCACACATGCCCCAGCAGGCTGTTTTTATCATTGAAAAACTCTAAAAGTTTCACCATCACTGCCTTAGACCTTCAAGCAGAAATAAACAGAGTACTATAGTTAATGGTATGCATTTAGAAAAAATAAAACAGCCTAAACTAAGGATATGTCTAATTGCTGTTCTGTGTCACTTCTTGGACTGTCACTCCAGAAGTTCATGTTTGAAGCCTTTTCTGCTTTTTTTGAGTCTACCTACTCGCACTATAATGGAAGGACCTGGATGTGGGGGAAGGGGAACTCCCATTTGCCAGACAAGCTTTTGCACAGTGAGCCCACCAAATACTAACCAAAGAGTCAAGTGAAAACCCCCAGAGCCTGGGAGGGGAGCCTGATAGCAGTGTAAAGACACATTTTCTACAACATAAATGAGACCATTTTCCAGCCAGTTCACACTTCCAAATTCTGCAATGGTTTCTTTCTGAGTTTAAGATCCCTAAACCTATGACTAAAATAAAAGGGGCCAAATCTCATCCTAACAAATCTCAGAGGATGATTATATCCTTTGGTAGTTCTTCCCATTGCTTACATTGAGTGTTTGCTTGAAGGAAGTGGGCTTGGCAAACATCTGGTTCCACCAGTTTTTGGAAGCAATTTAATGTAATTTGTTGGTAACAGGATTTGATCTGTACTAAATCTGAATGTCTATGTTATTCCAATGGATTTAATGATGTTTTGTTTGTTGTTGAGATATATGCAGCACTGACCCTCCTCCTGTCTTCTGTGGGTTCCAAGTGGGAGTTGTCAGGTAGGCTAATAATAACTGTGCACTTTATAAGGAGTCATCGCTTTGTAGATGAGTTCAGATATGGTCTCATTAATATCTTACCTTGGGGAAAGCTGAAGGGAGAGGAGAAAAGTTGTTCTAAAAAAACCACATATGCAAAAGCAGCCTTGGTATAAGGGCCAGCCTCAGTGCTGCCTGTTGGTGAGTTTCCAAAGATGGGCCCCCAGAGACTCGCATCTCCCTTGTTCGTGTTCTGTGTGTTCTTCCTGGAAACTGACAGCTTCCGTGACCTGCTGCTCAGCAGTGGAATATAGCAGAAGGCACACTGAATGACTTCCGAAGCTTGTGCATAAGACTTGCTCCTTTTTCCTGGGTCCCTTGGAACACTCACAGTACTCTCCCTCTCAGAGCCAGATGCCACATGGTGAGAAACACAAGTCACATGGACATGACACACCCGGGTGCTCCAGTGGACACTCTCACAGGGCTTCCAGCTGACAGCCATATCAACTGTCAGCCTTGTGAAGAGCTGTCGGCCCAATGGAGCCTTCAGGTGCCTCCAGCCCTACTGCCACTGGACCACAACAGGATGAGATGTCCTATACAACTGCTTCTCAGTTGAGCCATGGAGCTATTGGACAAACGCCAAATTGTTTTAAGCTTTGGGATGGTTAATCACATAGCCATAGCTCGCCAGAGTACTACTTTCAATGCTTAGCGTGGATGTTCTTTGGTGAAAGCATAATCTAATCTTCTTACAAAAATCCTTGAAGACCAGGAAGCCCTAAAACACGCTTTCTTTGGTGACTATTAGAGAGGTACTTAGTACCATTTCTCTTATGCCAGACCTTCCTCACTTGTCTCAGAAAAGGTAGATCTCTTGTCCGTGGGAAGGGAACACGATAGTGGGTGTTTGGTGGGAGGAAGTGGAAGTAAAGTGAAAATGAGAAGCAACGTCCTCAGGTAAAGCACTAGTGGGCTTCATTTAGGTCAGTGTTTAGAAACTCAAATGCCCTCAAGGGCGGAGCAAGAAAAGAGATAAAAGAGTACAAGATACTAGTGAGGGTCGAGATGAGCTCAATTAGTGAGCACATGGCAGCCCTCAGGGACAGTTGACACAGCCTCAGGTGGCCATAGTGGCCACTACTTTCAGGTCTTCTAATTTTTAAAGTGAAGCTAGAAATCCTTTTTTTTAAATGTGACAATGAGTTGGAAATATTTCTAAATGCTCTATGAATATGACATACCTGGGAGTCTAAGGGCTGCTAACCATAGAAAATAGGATGAGGGTGAAACCTCAGCCTGCCTCTTCTTGATCCTTATACTTCCCTAAGAGAGTAATCATGTTACTATTATATATGCCATGTGCATTCATCAATTTTCTGTGGCTATAATAAAATACTTGTGGTTGTGTAATATTTAAAGAGATATTCATTTAGTTCATACTGTTGGAAGCTGGAGGTTTAAGTTACACAAAACTGTATCACATTATGGTGGGTAGCATCAAGGTGGAAGTATATATGAGATGGAGAGACAACATGGAATTTAGCGAGCCAGAGAGATAAAAGGGCCAGTATTTCTTGAGAAAGGAGCTCATTATATTGCCCAGGATGGTCTCATAATTGTGGTCTTTTTGCTTTGGCCTCCCAAGTAGCTGGGATTACAAACATGTGCCACTGTACTGCTCTAGTCTTGCTCTTTCATAACAATTCACTCTTGTGGAACTAATCACAGTCACATAAGAACTACACGGTTCCTTCCAAGGACAAGACTCCAGCGACTTCCCACTAAACCGAAATCCTAAGGATCCCACTGCTTCTTTCTTCGCCACACGGAGGACCAAGATCCCCACACATGACACTTGAGGGGAAACACTAGAACTAGAACAGAATTATAGCACAGTGTATTACAACTGACAGAATACTGTTGTGTTCATTTTGGACCTAACTTTTTAAGAAGGGGAAACAGGTAGACCAAGTACCTTTTAAAAGTCTTTGTTTGATATATACTGTGGAAGATGTGCCCTGCCCCAGAGATGTTACTTTAGAAAAGGTATAAAGTGCACACCAGATCTACTATATTTGCACAAAGGTGGACGGAAATTCAGCCCTCTAAAATCATTAAAGCTAGAATAGTAGAAGCCATTCTGAGAAGCTGAGAGGTATAGAGGAGGAGAGTTGAATAAGAAAAGAAATTGCTTTGAGAACTCCCTGAAATTCTTTGAATCTCATTTTCCATGGTCAGGGCTGGCAGCTATGACCTTTTCCAGGAAAGAAAGGCAGTGATATTGTCTCTAAGCTTGGCTGAGGGTAGAGCCAGGAAAGATGACCCTAATTCTGTGTATGATCACTGAATGTGAATAGCTACTTCTCCAGTTCAAGGTTGTCAAGAGAACCTATGTAGAAAAGGGGAAATAGAGGAGGCACAGGAAGGGACACCACTGTAACCCTAGTGTTCTCTCCTTTCTCTCCAGGCTAAAGCAGGCTGGATGGAGGCTTCCAAAAGCCAATGTGTCCCTCAGGGTCAACATGTCTATACAGGTAAAAGGAAAAATGCTTCTCCAATCAAACAATACTTCAAGACCTAGCCTAGGATATTCCAAGACTGTATTCCCAATGGGGACAAGGAAGACACCTATGGGCTAGACGCTGACCTTCCAGCTTTGAAAACCTTGTGGGGAAAGCTCTAAACTCATTCCTGCTGGCTCATGACACAGTGGCCCCTACAAAGGTTGGACCCTCCCCTCAGCTCTCCTAGGCCCTAGGTGGACACAGTGTTACTGTAAAAGGGAAACAGAGCACAGAATATACCACCTAAATAGAAAGAGAGCTTTCAGATTTCTGTGCCTTATGTTCATATTCACAGTGACCATTTCTCTCCCTGAGAACAGAAGGAGCACATATGCCCTCTTCCACCTCACTCTCCTCCCACCCACTTACTGTCCTGGCTTCGCTGCCATCTTCCCACATCTGCTGCCACAGCTTGGCTTTGATGTGAATAGCAAAAGTCTGGGCTCCCTCTTCAGAGAGGGACCTATGACGCCTGGGATGCCCAGGGCTAAAGCCACCTCCCATGGGCCCCATGAAACCACAAATCATTGGCCCTGGCCTTTGTTACTCACTCTGCTGCTGTCTTCCAGGGTCAGAGCAGGTGAAGAAGAGATCTGTGCTGCCTGGCTGTTGGGCATGCCTGGCTTAGCACCACTTGCAGGAAGGAAACTTCATGTTTATGATGAAAAGGGCCAGGCACTACCAGCTCAACCTCTCATGGAATCGTAGCTGACAGTCTGAGTTGCACATTGCCATGCATGGTCATTTGCTGAGAGCCTGTGTAGATTATTCAGGATCGAGGAAATTATAAGTAGCCTAGCCCTTGCTGGAGGAGGGGTCTGGGCCCCCAGCTATCCTCTCTCCTCAAATTCAGACTTAGAGAGAAATATACTGCTTTATTTTTCCCCTGATCTGCAAGGCTCAGTAGTACAAATCATGAGCTGCCTTATTCTGAGGAGCATCATGCCAGTGGCCCATGCTAACTGTATACACTAGAGTTGTGCAGTGCAGTCTGCAGTCCTCTTTTCCATTGGAGCAAAAAACCCAGAAAAACAAATTCTCTTTTGGAGATGGGTTGAGGTAATGTTTTATCAGGTACCCTAAACTTGGGCTTCTAAGAAATGGCACAGTATTTTTATTTGGTTGACAGAAACTCATTTTCCAGCCATTGTTATTTCTTAATTGATGTATGTATCTCATCTGCTCTGAAGATGTTGATGACAGTCCCTTTACAACACCTACCTCCCAATCAGAAGGAGCCACACATTGCCTCTGGGGCACTGAACTTGCAGTGTAAGAGACTATTTGGTTGCACAGAGGCCTAAGGAGCTGTTCCTCTAAAAAAGAAAATAATAAAATAAAATAAGACACCCAAAAAGCTAGGACTAGAGAGACATCCAGTTAACTCTTCCAGTGCATCCTCAGGAGCTGGCGGGAGAGCCCAACCTCTCCAGCGGGAGGGGCCTGACACGCCCTGCAGGCTAGCCTCGGGAAGGAGACTGTTAGCCAAGCAGATGAACTCCCAGAGGAAAACTCTGAATCAGAGAAGGGCCCTGACACCCGACCTGAGCCAGGAAGGCCAGGATGGCTTTTAAAAAGACAGCAAGAGTTGTCAGGAAGGGTTTTTAATATTCAAGTTGAAAAGGGTTTTGGATGGGATTTGGCACCATCGTGGATAATCTACTTTAATTCAATTTGCAGTGAAAAGATGCCACTTTTGCTTTTCATACATACAATGAGAAAATGCCCCTGCTTGCCTTGCTAAGTATTTGGCTATACTCGTGTGGGCAGAACCCACCACATGCCGAAGCTCCAGAGCCAGGCGGCTGTAGCTGGCTGGTGCATCCATAGGTTTCTCCTTCCCCACCTGGCTCAGGTCACTATACTCTGTTCTACTGCTTCCCTTGGAATGTGTTCATACAGGTTTATTGCCTCCTGGAAAAAGTGACATTCCACCTTGATAAGTGCTCTCTTGCTTCATTTCACTCTCTCCTGGTGCCTGTCAGGCCACAGAGATGAGAGGACTTCTCCAACACACCCCCTTATCAAGAACCAGCCAAGCAATCCATGTTCCTGCAGCTTAGCCTTTCCTCATTTCCTGCTTCTAAACACACACTCATTTGTACACTGCATCGTGAGCTCCCTCCAAATAATTGACAAATCTCCCTCCTCAGCCTGGCCAATGGAATCAGTTGAACAACTGGAATTCCAGTCCCTCCACTCCTCTATTCCATAGAGATTAGGAAAAAATTGCACAGCGAGGGACAATATGCGCAAGGGTGGTCTCCTGGCAATTTGCAGCCAATTACAAGTGTACATTGCTTTGCACAATGGATGTGCTACAGAAAAGGTTATATGCAAATCGAATTTTTGTAAATTGAATTATATTTAACATGCACCAAGGGAACTGGCTATTTTAGGGACACCAAAGTTGAATTCATTTTGTGGAGCAGAGAACTCTTTGTAAAGCAAATTACCATCCTCCAATTCATATATCTTTTGATAAGGTCACGTTTTATTATTTTGGACTTTTTTTGAACTAGAGCACATCTAGATGTAATAATAAGATATTTAGAGCCTTCACCAAGTTCTGTAAGGAAAGCAAAAGCTAACTATGATTCTTCTCCCATAGGAAGGGACAGACTGAATAAAAGAGACTTCTCAGCATCAACTTACTGGGATCCTTTTGGTGTTATTGTTATCTTTAGTCCAAATCCCGTTGGTCACCTTAGCCATTGCTCGCTGGGCCAATACCACATGACTCTGCCTGGCACTTGTGGCTCCCACACTGGTGGGGCTATGGAAGTGACAAGCACCGCCTGGGCCCTGCTAACCTTAGCACTCTCACTACAGGGCCCATTGCCTTGCTGCTTTTTAAGGGATTAAGCAAATGTCTCAGACCTAAAAGAACACAAAGGAGAAGTGCAAATCAAAATTAATAAATGTTTAATTAAAGATCTACAAAGTGTAACATTGTGTCAACTTCATTAATTGTTAAGTTTGGTATTCATAAAAGTTTAATTAGCTAAGAATTAGAAAGGAAGAAATAGAAGTGTCATTATTCACAGCTGCTGTAATGTAACAGTGCACATAAAAAATATCCATGGGGGTCTATAGATGAACCATACTAATCAATAGAAGCAGGGTTATACTGAGCTAACAGTTAACCCTGGAATGTTGATGACCACACAACAGTAGGTTCCACACTAGGTGTCCACAGATGCCACAAAAGAGAGACTCAATCATCATGCAGGAGCTTTTCATTGCCTGGTGGGACATCATCACCTCCACTTCCATTTCACTTCTGCAGCTGGTCCTACATACCTGGGAGGTACATTTTTTTGTATGCTCAGGTAGACCTGGCAGTTTCTATTGTGCACACTATTAACAAATAGACCTTAGTAACAGCAACAAATCCAAATCAGTAGCGTTCATTTATACCTGTACCAAACAATTAGAGCATGGAAACAAATATATTCCAATTCAAAATGCAACAGAAGCCATTTTATACTTAAAAACAAAACTAATATAAACTATGCAAGATTTTTGTAGTGATAGCTATTGAAGAATGAAAATAATATGCCTTATCCAGATTAACTTATGGATTAAATGCAATTTAATTCAAACAGAATTTTTGGTAGCAGTTAGCTTATCCTACAATTCTATAGAATGATAAAGAACTAAAGAAATTTTGCTGAAGAAGGTGGTCACGGTTGGTAGGTAGGGCAACAGAAGTCGAGGGAGAGGTAGCTTTCTCACAGGAATGGGTAAACAAAAGTTGTAGAAGAGAACAGACTTTCACCTGTGAACATTCTATTGGTGAAGGTGGCAATTTAACAAGCAGAGACAGCAAACCGGGCAATGGGATCTTTGGGTACAAAAAATCACCACATAGGGCCAGAGATTTAGCTCAGTGTTTCTGGTGCCTGGCTAGCAAGCACAAGGTACTTAGTTCAATCCCCAGTAACCATATACAACAATACCAAGCATGGTGACTCAGGCCCACCAGCAATCAGTACCGCATACCACAGTGCTGGGTGTGGTGGCTCATGGCTGTAATCTCAAAACTCGGGATTACAGAGGCAGGAGGATTGCTGTGAGTTTGAGGCTTGCCTGGGCTATATAGTGAGCTCAGGGCCAAGCTTAACTACAAAGTGAGACCCTGTCTCAAAAAAGAAAAAAGAAAAAAAAAAGGACACTTCTTTGGTCATTTTTTAAAATTTACCATCACAGTGCCTCAGCCTTATCTACTAAGCAACTTCCTTCTACCCTAAGGTAACACAGTGTCTAGCCACATCAATTTTAGGGGTTCTTTTATGTTCCCATTTATCTCCTTAACTACCAGTCAATGACCACCAACCAGAATTCCATTCTGGTTGGCCAGATGATTCTTCTTTCTCAGCCAGTTGGAGATACCACAGACAGATGCTCTGCAAAACAGAGAAGAACCAAGGGAAAAAGAGGACTCTAGAAAATGTGACTGACAATATCAACAGAGCATTTTACCTCCCTTCTGACTTTTCCTGGAGCTGGGTTATCTATTTTAATAGCATATGAAAAATTTCAGGTCAGTTGTCTTCTACAATCATGTGTCTAGTTCAGTGTGGCACTGAAGGACACTCTCACAGGACCTAAGCAACTTGTCTGGTAGTGTTCACATGGGAGATAGGTTCTGTGCTACATCAGGGAATGCCAGAAATACTGTATTAGTTCTCTTAGCAATGATGGAAGAGAACAGTTCTATGCATGTGCTGACTGAAGGAGTGGTATTGTGAGTGAAGACAATGTGACTCCCATGGAGTTTCCCAGGGTGTTACATCGAAGGTCCAACATTCATCTGTATTAATGAGGCATAATAAAATATTGTGACTTATTTTTGTCATTGGCATGGGTATTTACATTGATGGTCACACAATAAGTCAAAACAATGAGATCTCATTATATGTCATTTAAATATCTCTTTGATTTGTGGGTCTAATGTGAAGAATTTGGAAAAAATATTATAAAGTAATGAGAGAAATTGAATCCAAGCAGATGGTAAGCAAAACATATGGATTATCGATTCTAAAAGACAGTCTCAAATATTAGGTAATGCTATGATTCAAACATTTGGCAAATATTGACATAGCAACCATAAATTTGGGAGTGACTTCATTTGCGTCATATCAGAGTCACAGACAGAAACCCACATGATGTCCAGGTATATTGGTGTTTAATTGCTGAGAACCCCAATCCAGCTAAAAATGCTACCCTAAACACTGTTTTTATAGATTACTACAAAATTTATTGGAATGACATAATTTTTTCCTAGTGTATATTTTAGAAGAAGTACATATTTTCTAAAAAATCAATCTCATGTATTAATATTTGGTATTTTGGCAATAATATATAGGTTTTTACTACTTTGTAGAATTTAGGGTTAAAATAATTTAACATATTAGAATAAAATGTCAGCATTATAATTCTAATTTAAAATTAGTATAGTCAAGATTATAAGTGGAAATCTTTTTAGATAAATGAGTTTGTTAGTGAGACAAAGGATGTATTTAAAAAGAAAACTGAATGTATGAAATTTATACTCAATTTAAAATATTTAAAATAACTATGATTAATTTGTAAATCAGACCAAAAATTAATCAGTTTCCCTTAATAAGAAGTGTTAAAATTTAACTTTTGAATAAATAATTGTGTATTAAAAGCCAAATGGTTTTGAAAGTGAACTTTAATAAGTATCTATATTTACAACTAGAGTGATACTCTGATCTTTTCTGAACCCAAAATGTTACATCAGAGACACCAAAAGCTTTTATATATCTTTAAAGAACAATCCAAACTTCCATATCAGACAAAGTATCATCAATTGAAATAGTCACTTTGGACTCTCTACATTTAAGTAATGTTTCCATGACTTGAAACTTCTCAAACTCACATGAGATCGCTTTCAGATCCAGTTCAGCTTATTTTTCCTTTTTCTGTACTTGGAAATTGGGTGGCAAAATGACTTCACATAAAATTTAGTATGTCACCACCCCAAGGTGTCTTCAACCTATCAGAGCAACCCAAAGAATGAGCTTCAGATGTCTCAAAAGATTTCCTCTGCAAGTGTTTCCTGGACTCTCACTATTTATGTCACTTAGGTTGTTGACAAATCTCCCTTTCTGAAGAATGAAGAGGAAGCTTTTCTATCCAGAATTTAACCCACACATAAATAAGAACATCAGCCAAAACTAAAACTTGCCAAAAGTTAGGATGCAGGATTTGATACAGAACCATTAGCACAACTGAGGGTGTGCAGTGTCTGGCTCAGGGTGGGGAGTTCTGGCAGGCAGGTCATATGCTTTTATGGTGCTGCTGAAAGCCACAGCTAGAATTCAAACACAAGCAGAAATGTCTTCAGACAGAGAGAGACAATATAATTCCAAAGATATAGTAACAAAGAGCACCAAATCTGCTAGGAGGTGAATTAAAATTATGTGCAGACATGGTTGATGATAAATATAACTGTTTTGGTACATACTGCTAAAACCTAGAAGACTAGAGGAAAATATCAGGGCTGGGGGAACAAGGCAAATTACAAAAAGAAATTACAAATGGAAAACCCTTGCATTTGTCTTTGAGCTTTACCCACCGCTGTGTAATTTAGGCACAAGGGATATCCATCCATCTTTAAGTCTGAACATTAGCAAATCCATCGCGATACTTCTCATCTTTATTAAATTAGTCAAAACATGGGCCACGGGAGGGAATTTCTCTACCTTTAATACATAAAACCAAAAGATCTTTAAAAATCATAGATTCAAAGCCAGTTTTCTTTTTTGATCCCCATCAATGACAATGAACAAAGTGGCTCTTTAGTGTTTGCTCTGAAGTCAGTAGCTCTGAATGTACATGAGGTCATCCTAAAAACAAATCTCACCAAGCCTTTGTGGGGAATCTCAGACAAATGCTCTAGGTGAACATAAAGAAGCATTTCCCAGAGTGCTGTGCGTGTTCACTCACATAGGCCACCTTTTGTTGATGATGACCTGGCTTGTTCTGTTTATTTAACTCCTACATATCTATACCCATCGCCACCATCCAAAAAAAGCAGGAACACCTGAAGGGACATTTTAGAGCCATGCATTTGTTCTTCCATTACTCACTCATTTGAGTCAAATCTTTGCTGAATACTTAATATGCACAAGCCATATTCTAGGTTATGGATGTCACCTCTTCACAGGTTTGCAAAGTTTTGCAGACTGTTTTCTTTGTTCGAAGTATCATCAAGGACACAACCTCTCAAGGGGGATTGTTCTACTTAGCATTGGAAATTACAGTGTGGCTCAGCAGACAAAGTAGATTACTAATGATTAATATAGATTACTATGGTCTAAAGAGGTTCTATGTTCTCATTTATTCCACAATGATCCTGGGACCTCCATTTGAATATACAGAAAATGGGGAAAAGGGTTTTTTGTCTTCAGGATAATAATGGGAATTTTCCAATAAAAATGGAGGCCATACTATGAAGCAGATGAGAAATTAGATGCTGTGATGGAGACTTGGGAGCCCTGGGTTCCCAGTTAGACTCCAACACCTAAACTGGGCTACAGGGTAATTCACGTAGCTGCTGGAGGCTTCAATTCGCCTGTCTTTAAACCAGGGGGTGACAGTGTCCTCTCTGCAGTTTGCTGTGATGATCAAGTGAGGCACTGTGATAGAAATGCTTGGCACAGTGTCTGGAATATGGTCAGACCAAGACCAGCACTGAGTACATAAGTGAATGAATGGGAAGGCAGCTCTTGTAGAAGCTGAAGAGTAGGGCTGAGCTGCAGCAACTCCAAAAAGGAAAACATACTTGTCCCCTTTTTTCTTTGGCTTAGCCAAGGTCAGCAAGAAGGGACTTCTCTGGAAAATTCCAGTGCTGACATGGCAGTGGTGGCTTTTCTGGATTAATGGAGAGGCCCATGATGAATGGTGCTTTTTTATTTGCTCACTCTAATAGGATGCCTCCAGAAACCCCAGAATTTCTACTATTTGTAAGTATACATGTTCTAAAGTTTGCCCCACATTTTAGTTTGAAAATTATGGTTGCTATTCACTGGAATTTCTTCAGGAAAGCAGGGTACTGAGATCCTTTCCAGCTGCCTTAACCATATTTGTCTAACTGTATTTGTAACATGTGGTTCTGCCTTTCAGCCCTTCTCATCGCAGTAACCGTGGGGACATAATGGCATGCATTCTATGCTCAGGCCTGGACAAAGATTTTAGAGAGGTAATAGCAATTGTCTGGGAGGAACTTGATCTCTGGCCTCTCCTCCCTCCCTCACCATAATTTCACCTGTTCTGCTCTCCAAATATTTTGGAGATGCCATAGATGATGATTTGTGTGTCTGTAAATACTTCAAAAGTCATAGCAATCTTTTAAATGATAGCAGACTAATTCCTTAATGTGTTTTAGGTTTAGTTTACTGATCTATAAAATGAAACTTTTATATTGGATGGTGAAACAAGATAATGTAGGAGAAAGATTTGTCTATCACAGGCCTGAAGCTAAGGAAATGTTTGATTCTCACAGTATCTCATATTTCATTGTGTAGAGGAGTTAATTGCCATTGTCTTTCAATGCCATAAGGCAAGCTGGAAAGAGATGATACCAGTAATGTGTGAGTCATAAGAGCAAGTATGGCCTTGGGTGTGGTGTGTGGAGTTGTCCAGGATCTGTAGACCTTGGCCTGGGCTGAGCTCTGATTTGTGGGGCTACTGAGATTGAGATTGTGCAGGGGGCACTGTTTACCACCTCCATGGAGAAGACACCACATGCATCACTTGCTTAGGCTACGACCCACTGTCCTCACACCCTTGTGTGTTCCTCACTACCATTGTGTCTATGGCTTGTTTCCCTGGTATATTATTCTCCTTATCAAAGCACAGGCATAGAATCTTGCTGTGCCCATTTGCTTCCAACCTTTTCAGCATGCCACTAGCCTCAGGAGCAGGGGACACAGATTCCAGATCCACAACATCTTCACAAATCTAGACGTCTTCCAACAACTCATGGAAAATTGGGACTAGCTGGAAGGCCCACACCTAAAAATTTATAATTCAGCCCCTAAACTAAGGAGCCAAGATGCAAGAAACCAGGAAACAAGTCCCAAAGCCCTCTGGCTGGGAGAGTGCTTGCTAGGAAGGGAACATCTCATTTACTAGTCTGTTTTGTCTTGAGCTGCATTTTTGTCCCCATCAAGTGGACAAGCCATTGTTCCCTCACCCCCCATCCAGATGAGGACTTAGAAGTTATTAAAAGAGAAGTTCAATTGTCCCTCTTGGCTTATCATTACTAAACAGACAGAGGAATGCTTCAGCCCACCATTGATTTAGATTAGCCCCTTCTTTTCAATTTTATTAATTAGCCAAGTTAGCATACTGCATGTCAACATCAAAACCTGACTTTCTGTGGATTAACTGTTTCATTTCCATGGCTGTATCTGCTTTCTGTCTCTAGGACTATACAGAAGCACCTTGCACATATGACTTCAACTATCATCAAGCGAAGTTATTAGACTGGGGATCAACACAGGTCACTCCTTCCATGGGAGGCCACCAGGCTAATCTTCTGAAGTGACATTTCCATAATAACTTAACATTTGCCAAAGCACTCCACTACATTCTGTGCAAAGTAAACAGAAGGGTTAATTTAGTTCTCTAATCTCTTGTTATAAGCCTAATTATTTTACTTGTCTTCATTTCATTAATGAATTGCTGCTTTTTACATGCAGCTCCTTCCCCATTGCTTTTGTTTAAACCTCCTGGTGGGAAGGGATAGATTAATTTTGTTGTGCCTTAATGAAACTGTATGCTACATTAGATTTAACCATTTGGCATGCACTGCCAACATCACCATTATGCATAATGAATTATTTTTTGTGAGTCCCAAACTACTGTAGACCTTCAGTGTTCTCCTTCAGACACCATGATAATGCAACTGGCAGGCACATAGCAAGCTCAGTCATTGTCCCTGTTGTCTAAGGAAACTGTCTCATAGCTTTTTACTTTCCATCCTCTGTAAGGGAGCATCTAAGCTTCTTGCTGTAAGAAATTCAGATATGTAGGTGATTTCTAATGAGTATCTCAAATGAAACTAGCAAATCAGTTTAGAGGTTCTGAGGACAAAGCACTATGCTAGGCATCTTGGGGCCAGCCACAGAGTTACTTATCATTTGCCTTCATATCTTAAAAAGATAAGAATTTATCATTGCTCTTGTGTCTGTAGTCCATCTGAAGTTGAGCCAGTCTATACTGGGCATGGTTAGAAGCTCTGCTTTGGGCTGCAGTGGATGGGGTAACTGGTCATCAAGTCTACATTTTTCTTTTTGGACCAGCAGACTAGTCAATGGACATTCTTCCTGTGGTGATGGCAGCTTAAGGCAGGTGAAAAGGCACATTTAAGACTTTGGAACAGACACAATACTACTTTTACTCTCTTACTGTTGGTCAGAGAAATTCATATAGTCAAGTTCAAAGTCAAAAGGCCAAGAAGTCTTCCAAGTCCTCATTTGTATGTAGAATTGGTAGGAAAGAGGACCCATCCACCTGACCAGGATCAAAGGCAGCAAAGTGAATGTGGCAAATAATGGAGGTGAAAAGAATTATTCACATGATTCTAACAGTTGGCTGTGTTCTGAGTTGTGACCAGCTCCAGAATTTCAAAGCTGGTATCACTTAAATTCCTGATTAGTGTTGCTGTTCCATTCTTGAGACCCTGACTTGTCCCCAGGCAGAGGATTGGAAGTTCTCAAAATGAGAACTCTCTGGCTCATCACTGTGATAAAACTGGTCCAATTGGTCTGGAACCAGGTCCCAGCTGAGTCACAGATGTTCCCATGACTCCAATTCCTTCCCCTGAACTTGGGTTTCCAGCTGCTGGATTTGCCCTACCTCTGGTTTAGCTTTCTTGTTGTTAAACCTTGTGTTCATTGACTTTGGGAACATTTGGTCTTAAAAACGATACTCATTGCTCCTTGCTTGGCTGTTTCCACAGGCCAGAATCATAGCTTCAGAATGATCTCCAGATTTAGAACTGGGACCACTTGCCCACTTCCTTGCTATTGGAATTTGATTTTTCATATCCTGAGAGTTAGCCTGAACTTATGGGCTTGTCTCTCCCCCACCTGGCCTCCCTTACTCACCCTAAGTCAGGCTTCCCACTAGCAAAAGTCAAAAGCATGTTCTTTGTCTAACCTAGAGCTCCCTGTGAGTTTAAAGGGTGGTGGACACCATGACGAGATGACTAGAGTAAAGTTATTTAAAGTCAAAAGGGAAGAGAAGCCAAAGGAGAGAGAAATCTGCGGCAGAATGATAATCCAATTGTAATTAAATGCCAAAGGTTGTAGCCACAGAAACAGTGAACTGCAAACTGTAGCTTCTGGTGCTGGGATGAGGTCTCAGTAATAGGTGCTGACTCCTCAGTGTCACCCTGGATATTTCCCTGGGTGACATTCCCACTTGGGATTTACATCATTCCCTCTCTCACTGCCTTCAGGTCTTTAATGTCAGATGGGCGCTAAAGTTTTTCCTGAATTGCTATTGGCACCTACCACCCTCACCCAACAAGGTGATCCCTATCTTCCTTCCCAACTTGCTTTTTATCCAGTGAGCTTACCTCATATACTGTATGTTTTGCTGATTGTCTGCCTCCCTTTACTAGAATAAATGTTCTATGAATGCTTTGATTTATCCGTGTCTTTGTTCCTAGAACGCATAATAGATAATCGACAAATAGTTGCTGGATGAAGGAAGAAAGGAGGGAAGGCCAGAGGACTAGAAGTCTGGTTCAAGTGGTCTTGAGGACCAGCACAGGCAGGGAGATAGAAGCACAAGGTGTGAACACAGGAAGATGCATAAGGCACATCTAGGACCCCAGCACGGTCAGCCCACCGGCACAGAGGCACTGCTGGTCTTTCACCTCCCCCACCCTGCTGGCTTCTCTCCTGAGCCAATAAACGTGCTCTAGTCCTGACCTGCTGACTTCCCCTTTCCTCACAGGGACATTCTTCCTCACTTCACCTGCTGCATTCTCAAGCTGTGTCTCAACAGAGCATCCACTGAGATGGCTAGCTAGAATGCCAAGCATCTTTCACCTTCTGAAGATTTCTTGACTTCATCTACTTCCTTCCTGTCTCCATGCCCACTGCTTCCGTTCGTGTCCTCATCGTCTCATAACAGAGAGCAGCATCCTACCCCGCTCCTTGCTTTACGTTCCTGTTCCTGTCACCCTCACTCACTGACATGTCCTATCACCTCTGGGACAAAGTCCAAACTCATTAACATGGCATATAAGGCCCTTGGTGTTCTGCTGCCCTTTCCGCAATCTCACCTCTTTCTCTGACCATCCTGGCCTCTCCGAGGCCTCCGCACGGTTCACTCAGCCAGGAGGCCTCTGAACCACTCTCATTTATCCCTTCCGAGTCAGTTCTTGTGTCATAATTTTGTCCATACAGCACTGTACACATGTCCTGAAATGTATTTGCATTTTCAAAGTTTTATTTCTAATCAACATGTTCAGGAAATAAATAGATGTTATACTTTTTACAGATACATAATAAATGTGACTTTAAAATAAATGTGATATTTAAGTTAGAGGTTTTCATATATGTACCCCACACAATCATCTCATGTACCCCATTTTTCCAAAGCAGTGAACCAGGTATTCTGGCTATTTGAAATCCCTGAACTGGAGAAACATAGAACATTTATCTTTGGCAAGATCACTGTCTAAGCAGTATAATATTTATGTTGTTAACATTTACTTACCATTTGCTATGTGACAGAAACTGTTCCTTGTGCCCTAAATATACTCACTCATTTAATCATGAAACAACCCCATCAGATGAGCCCAACATCACTTTTCTTCTTCAGAAATGAATAGTGAAACTCAAATAGTTGCTCAAGGTCACACAGCTAATAAAAGTTCAGATCAGTAGTAGATCAAACTCTACCAAACTCTAGAGTTTATGCTCTGAGCCTATCCGTGTAATATCATCTTCAGCCAGTTTTACTGCCTCAAGTGTTACACAGTGCAGATATCCTCAGCATCATGAGTTTTCTGGCATGTGGGAAGAAGGGGTGCTTAGTGGGGAGGCTGGTAGGATACCCTAAAAAGTGATATCTTTGAAAGCAGCAACCCAGTTATCTATAATTCCCTAGATTTAATTTAAGAAGTTTTTTGAAACAGAAGCAAAGTTGGTATCCTTTTGACAGAATCCCTAGCTGCTGGCTTTTTCTGCTATTCTGTGCATTCATTTTTTTGGTCTCCAGAGATATCCTGAACTTTGTAGTTCTTAGCGGAAAAGCTTTGGTACCAAAGCAATAAACTTCTGCTTGAAATTCACACACCCAGTCCCTGTTGAACATGGCAGGGGCCTATGTATTACAGAAGAACCTCAAGGTCATGTGCTACGTACAGCTCCTGCTTCATCAACAATTTACTTGCCTTATCTTTAAAAATGAAATCCTAGGGCTGGAGATTTAGCTCAGTGGTTCCAGCACCTTCCTCGCAAGGGCAAGGTTCTGAGTTCGATCCCGGTAACCACATATAACGCTGGGCGTGGAGACTCACGCTCACCAGCAATCAATACCATATACCACAGTGCTGGGCGTGGTGGCTCACGCCTGTAATCCCAGCACTCAGGAGGCAGAGACAGGAGGATTGCTGAGTTAGAGGCTTGCCTGGGCTACATAGCGAACTCAGGGCCAGCCTGAACTACAAAGCGAGACCCTGTCTCAAAAAAAAAAAAAAAAATGAAATCCTAGCTTGAACCATCTCTGTACCTGGGGGTTGAGAATTTTGTGAAATGTGTGCATGTTAATAGCTCACTCTTGTCACATGCCAGTCACATTCACTGGGAGCTTCCTATGTCACAGTGTTTGAAATGACACAGCCTAGATGCTACCGATTAGCTCAGAGACTCTCAGAGAGACCCATGCTCATCTGCCTACCTCTCTGTGGGTAATAAACAGGATGGATGCCCTTACTCCCTGCTGAAGTGTTATCTGCACATGTATAACTTCAAAGGAATTACCAGCAATATTCTATTAATTGGGGATATTTTTCTTCCTTCTCAGCATATATAGGCAGGCTCCTTTCTGCAGAAGTCATCCGGAGTGGAAGAACACGTATGTGAAAGACAGCTTTTTAATCTTCCCTATACTTAGCTTCCTAAGCCCAAATGCTGAGTCTGTAAAAGCTGCAAGGCCCAGCTACTGCTCAGCTCACTCCTGCTGGAGACTGGCGTGGTTAGCCCCAGCCTTCTTCCTAACCTAGCAATGGGGTGCTTCGGAAAGCTAGCATTTCCTTCCAGCCTGCACGCAATCTTCCATCAAAATCAGCTACCTTAGAAAAATAGAGCTTAGGCGCAGCAGCTTTTCTGATCTCATTATTGATAAGCTTTTAGAGCTCATCAATGAAAATTAGAACTTGTTAATCCCGTACATTTCCCCCCTTGATTTTTAATTACAGGAGAAAGAAGTAATGGATAACTTCTGGGGCTGCAGAGATACTGAAGCTGTCAAGAGAAAATTAAATTTACAGTCAGAGAGTTTTGTTTTCTCAAGTGTCCTTGTAAAATGTAAAAGAGGCTTCTGGCATCAACCACGGCAATTCAACTGGTTTCCTAAACTGGCAGGGTTTTCCTCGAAGAAGCCCTCCTTCCTTTGCCAAGAGAGTGTATTAATGACAAGGACTGGACCTAAAGGGAACTCATTCGGAAGAAAACTGCATTAAAAGAACATTAAGGGCAATGTTTTAAAGTCTGATTTAAACTCATGAAAGCAAAGAGATTTATTGCCAAAGCCAAATCGCCAGGCTGACGCACCCCGCCTGGTAATACATTCCAATTGGAGCACAGGGGATTGAATCTGTACAAAAGCATCGTTCACCGTGGCCCAAGCACTCCTGCCAGGGGAGTCAGCTCCACGGAGCAATGGACTAGGGATAGCAACGTTTCTGAAAGCAGATGGGCTAACATCCCGCAGGGGCCTACTCACTAGGGAAACAGGAAGAGAAGGGCGCTGCCAGCTGAGGTCAGCCTTGACATTAGCAGACAGCTCAGCAGCCTCTGCGCTTCCCAGCATAGGCCCATGGCTGCCAGGGAGAGTCTCCCCGGAGAGCTGCAGTCTCAGCAGGATGTCCCGACTCTTCTCCTCTGAATCCCACCCACTCCTGCACATGTTCTCTTTGGGAGCCTTTCCAATAAGCCAGTGGACCAACCACAGAAGAACTGCCCCTCCCCCACCAACATGCTGCTCTCTCTCACTTGACAATACTCTGTGTCACAGTAAAACAATGCAGTTCTCTACCTGTGCTGCAGACCTGGACTCCAGCCAGAGGGCCGGCTGCTTGCTATACTGCAGCTCAGAATCTGATTTCTAGATTAGAAATGTTAGTACCAGTGTCGGAAAAGTACACTGAAGTCACTCTGGAAAAAATCAAAGAAAATAGACTTGAGCTTGTGCTCTGTGCTTTTCTCCAACTTCAAGGGCATTTCCAGAGTAATGGTCACCTCTTCCAGCTTCCTTACTACAGACTGTCACAGTATCACATTCTATTCTGAGTAACCATGGCCCCTGCAGTATGACTTAGTACTTTCCCCACAAGGGCCTAGAACTGACCTGATTCATATTTTTCCTGGTGTCCAAGTGCCTGGCTGATATCTATTTCTTAGAGTATCTGTTGCTTTAAGTATTGTGGAATCTTATCCATGCATGGATATGGGGCTGTCTACTCAAATGATCAAATTTGGACAGCCAAGGGATACTAGGAATACACCCACAGGGTAATCTGCCAAAATTAGATTTGCTGAGAGTATTGCACGGGAGATACATGAAAATGTTCTGTGAGGTCAAAACCAGGGGTCTGACAATAGGGTAGTCCTTTTGAGCCACTGAGTGAGTGAGATTCAGAGAACAGAGCCAGCAAGAGGGTCAGGAGCCCGGTGATTAGACAGGATTGTACGATCTTTGGTCTATATCTAGTCATTCATGTGTGGGGTGCTTCTCAGTATATCTGAGACTGAAGCTATGCAAACGAGTCTGCACAGTACAACACAGGTATGAGCACAGTATGAGCAGGAGCAGCTGGGGAGAGGTTGGGAGGGGCATCCCACAGCAGGAGGTGCCTAAGGTCGATCTTAAATGGCAAGTAGAAGCTGCCCGAAGCAGAGGGGTAGAATGAAGGAGTGCTGAAACTCACATCCTCCAGGGTAATGTGTAGCCAGTCACCTGGGGAGGCAAGGCAGGCACTGTGGAAGAGGAAGACTGGAGATACAAGTGGAGCCATGGTCACAAAGGCTGTCTGGGCATGTAAGGAACACCAACTCATTCCTGTAGCCACTGGGAAGCCACTGGATGATTTTTGGTAACTTCTGAATTATTCTTAGTCTGAAGCAGTTGAAAACTTGTCACTGACCACTTCTGCACCCTATTTGGGTTAAAGGAGAAGAGTGCAAAGGTAGGACCTACATTTTGTTGAGGGCATGAGCCTCTGATGAATACTATGGGCTTCCTTTCAACCCAAGAAAACTTTTCCTACATTCAAAGTTTTGCATATGACTTTATGGGATTCATGGACTCCATGAAGCTCATTCATAAACCCTAGTTTCATAGCTCTTAGATATGTGCTGTTGCACTTAAAGATGATATACTGTGATGCTTTCAAATGGTTTGCAACAGTTATTTAAAGTGTATATGTTTGTGTATGTTGGAGAGAGAGAGAGAGAGAGAGAGAAGAGTGGGAACCAACTGAGATGAAATATTAGTAATCGAATCTAGGGAAATTTTATGTAGGTATTTATCACAATTTCTTTCAACTTTTTTATACATTTAAAAACAAAAGCCAAGTAAAATTAAACCTCAAGGCAGATGCAATGGAAATGACTATAAAGTGATTAATTTTATTCATTTATATTTCTTTACTATATCCTCTCTGAATACCTACTGTATTGTTCAATATTCAGTTAGAACAATCAATGGGACTGTGTGGCTGATGAGAGGCAGACAGGGAGATGATGGAGGAGGCACAGCGGCATAGCCTGAGGGGGCCAGAGAAAATGATGGGGAGTCCAATGAACAAGGAGGCAGGAAGGTACAAGGGCAGCAAACTAGAGCAGGGAAGAATGAGTTCAACTCCATGAGCAGCATTTGAAAAGGAGTTTGGATGAACTGGAAAGGCCTGGAGGAGACCACCAGGACATGAGCAGGATGAAAACTACACCATAGATGAGCCAAGGACAGGGTGACATTTTGGAGGCAGTGAGGATAAAGTGATGAAATACCTGTGGAAGTGAACAATAAAAGTAGTAGGCATGACTACCTGGGCTAAGTGGGGTGCACTGAAAAGGTGGGTGATGGTTATAGAAATAGATAAGCGTCAATGACTGACAAAGCTAGGGTTCAGTATACAGGTGTTCATATATAACATCCACGGCACACAGTGTTATAGGAGGGCCAGCCTCCTTTCCCTGTTAGGTACCTTCCAGGCAGGAGTCAAAGATGAGTAAAGGTTTTAACCTTCGGCAAGGTCCTAGCACAGCTGAGGAGAAAGGCACAAGTTTAAAGGTGCCAATGAATGTTCCCAACCAATACTGGGCAGAATTAAATGTTCATTGTTCAATACAGATCTTCAAATTCATATAAAACCTAATGAAACCCTATCTTGAAATAAAAATTAAAAAGTCCTGGAGTTGTGTAACTCGGAGTGAAAGCCCTGCATTTGATCCCCAGTCTTGCAAAAGCAAAAACAGATCGTGCAATGTCATTCCACCCCAGCTAGGCACTTAGGAGGATGGCACCGCACAACAGATACAAAATTCACATGGCTAATTTGTGGCAAAGATAAGGCTCAGCTGCATGAATGTAGCTGTCCCAGTTATTCCTAAAGTGACAAGGTCTCCCTGGCCACAACGCATGTGTACAGCTCTAGAGATCAGGTCTTCTATAGTGAGATTGAACCTGACCTTCAGAGAAAGAACATTCTCCAAGAGAGAATTAATGTGTGGGGTGACTTTGAGAGCGAATGGGATAACAGAATATAAATCATCTCAGTCACCCTCTCTGCTTTCAAGCAAAGAAATGGGCCTGAGAACTGAAGGACACCCAGGAAGCAGAGCCCTAGCTTTTCTAGGCTGAGTCCTGTAGCAGGGAAGAATGAGTTCAACTCCATGAGCAGCATTTGAAAAGTCCTGCTCATTGGCCTCCCCAGTTTAAAAGCTCTGCTGCAGGTTAGAGGGTACAGGTTACAGTGCTAGAACTCCCTGAAGGCGGTGAAGTCTGAACTGCAAGATTTGACAAAAGCTCCTAGGTCTTGTTTTGCTTTCAGTTGTTCTTTCTTGTCCTCTGAACACCAATAGAAATGCACACATGATACTCCAGGAACTATTTTGCTCCTTCCCAAAGGATGTGCAAGTTGCTTTCAAGAGTTCTCTGTATAGAGGCCATCGCATCACTGGCATCTCTTTCTCAGTATCATCACAATGAATGTGTTTGAGTGCTTCCTAAGTGCTGGGCATCTTGTGGATCTTATGGATCTTTACCTGCGTTTCATCTTCATAACAGCCCACTAAGGCAGATATTGAGATTGACACATTTTTCTGGGAAATGACTTTTAAATCAGTTAGGGAACTCATCTGGGGTCACACAGCCAAGACATGAGAGCAAATGCCAAGAACTATATGAGAATGATTACAGAACTTAAGCCCTTAAAAATTCACAAAACACTCAATACTAAGTGTGATCACATTGTATGTATAAAATGTACCAATAAAATCATTTTTTAAAAAATTCACACAACAGTTTACATTTTCTTATCTGAAAGGCCCCTTGAAAACAATGTTAGACAGGAACATAGTGTCTCTGTGTTACATCTATCAGTTCTATTCACCTCAACCCAATCCTATGAGGGAAACACTGTTACTATCTCTCCTAGAGATAATCAATATTAAAGCATAGGTGGGTTAAGTCACTTGCCTAAAGTTGGAATTTTATTTCTTATGCCTGGGCACTGTGGCTAAATTAAATGCACAGACAGATATGTGATTTACAAGGAGGGATCTTTCCAGGAATGATACACACCTGGCACCTCACCCAGCCACCTTTCCCAATTTGAGCACCATGGGCAGACAACATCTGGTCAGGTGTGCACCTGTCAGACAGGTGTGATGCTGGTCAAGTGTAGTTGCTCTTGTCACTGGAATCCCCCACTGTGAGAATGAACCGTAAATGCTTCCTGAATTGTCTGAAAAGCTTAATTTTCAAGTTTTAATAATGTGGAACTCAGGAGAGACATGTTCATACTGAGAGTATTCCACAAGAGATTGTCATTTTTTTTCTTAAACTTGTTAACTGTTCTTAAAGTTAGAAAAGAAAAAGTTCCATGCTATTGGTATTTATTACTATGTTGTCTCAGTCTAAATGAAAAGTATTTTCACACTTATTTGTTTGTTTTTGACTTACATCCACAAAAAAAGAGAATCACTGGTTTGCATATAAAGAAAAAGCAAAAAAAAAAAAGAGGAAAGAATGTATGGGTAGAGAAAGTAAAATGGAATATCTTTTTCTTAGGGAACAGGGCAGCTAAAATGGGAATATTATTTGATCACCCGAAATGTTCTGGCCTTGTTGATCATACAGACAATTCATTCTTTTTATTTGTTCATTTTGAGAATGGATCTTGCTGGTCTTGGCACCATAATCTTCCTGTCTCATTTTCCCAGATAGTTGGGAATACAGGTATGTGTTGCTGCTACTATGGCCATATTATAATTCTCTTGTGCCAAGTGAATGCTTTTTATCTTCACAGGAAATACTCTGATTTCAGATTTTCATAGTGCAAATATGTTTAAGTCTTAAGTCTTAGAGTGGTGTGTCACAGGGTGACACCCAAAATTTGTTTACAACCAATTTGACCACTGCCCATACTAATCCAAGCAAGTGCTGCTTTGTATACATTGTCCTTGTGAACCAACTAGATCTCACCCCGTGATACCACTGATATGGAGTTTTAAAATGAGATCAATGGATAATGATGTAGCTACATATTACTCCTCTCAGATATTTTTTTCTAGGATTTAAATAATCTAAAACACAGCCTAAAACTAGGACTGCTGAGCAAAAACCCATTGGATCGCTAAAAATACATAGATAAAAGTTGGTGTGTCAAAGCTCATACATTTTGTTCACAGTAGAGTTCTTAGTCAACACCAATGGCTTTGATTTAAAAACCACTCTTAATGTTTGCTTTGTTTTCATCACAGTAGACTGGGAGATGCAAGAGGAAATTACAAGGATTACCAGTGGAGATAGCACACAATGATAACAGAAAAGAGACTAAGAGATAAAAGAGTAGGAAAAAAAGAGCAAAACACAATAACTCAAAATGCACAAGAATCAGCCCCTTCCCTGAATGACCACAGAAGGCAGAGTGTAGGTAGGGTTATACATACTGGTGACTTTGGATGGAAGTGAAATAGAAGAAGAAACAGGAGACAAGGAAAATAATAATTTTAAACTTGTACTTTTAGGAAAAACAATAGTTTCAGGACATAAAGTTACCCAAGGTTACAATGCCTTTTTCTATTCCGGGAAACTCCAAAAATAAAAATTCCTAATTGGGCTGGGGTTTTACACTCGTATATTAAGCCTGGCTTTTCTTCTTGTAGACCTTCATCCTGAAGGAAGCAGCATTATTAAGGGGGCTGCCTATCTCTCAACTTCAAAAACACATGGAAATGATTTGCATTCTAACTCAGGCCACCAAGTGGCAGGTTGACAGACAGTAGGAATATACATCCCACATCACTCATTTTGGGGGGGAATCCCAAGACCACATAAACCCTCAGCCCCACCATAACTAGTGAGGGCCCACACTCCCCACTGAGTATGTTTTCTTTCTGCCTGATAAACCCTTCTGCTCCTTGCACTGACACATCCTGAAACTCATTTCTGGGACAGGAACCAGTGACTCAACAGCCTGCCCCTTGGCTGGGTGAGTCAAGGTCCTTATCTCCCCTTTGTTGGACCTCTTCCGACAGACCCTGTCTGGTGAAGTCCTTACTAACAGAGGTTTAATGTGTGCTCTGGGTGAAAATAAATCAGACAGGGAAGAACTCAGTGAACAGAAAAACTTTGTATTCAATTATATTAAAATTTAAAAAGAAAAACCTAGATAAACCTCAAAAGAATGGCTTGTTAAACAGAAATGCCCCATAGACTAAGAAATAACACTCCTGTATTTTAATGTAAGGTCAAACACACACAAATAAAGGAGTTTGCTGTACATGATAAAGGAAACGATAGACTCCATGAGAATGTTGATGACTGAATCTTTTTTTTTTTTTTTTTTGCTTTTGAGACAGGGTCTCGCTTTGTAGTTCAGGCTGGCCCTGAGCTCACTATGGTGCCCAGGCAAGCCTCCGCGAACTCAGCAATCCTCCTGTCTCTGCCTCCCGAGTGCTGGGATGACAGGTGTGAGCCACCACGTCTGGCATTGTGGTATGCAGTGTTAATTGTTGGTGGGCATGTCTCCATGCCCAGCAGTATATGTGGTTACCGGGGATCGAACTCAGGACCTTGCACTTGCAAGGCAGGCACCGGAACCACTGAGCTAACCCTCCGGCCCCTGATGACTGAATCGTATAGTAAATTAATAATCACAATGTTGGAAGACAAAAGAAATTTTGTTTTCTGAAATTCAAAGGAGGCTAGAAGAAAATGCTGAACAAACTTATCTGAATCTCTGAGGCACAAAGGAGCTAAAAAAATCTAGTCTGTCTGTTTGTCTTTCTCATATCTATTGTATGTACATGCTTATATTTCTGTATGTGTTTATATTTCCTAATGATAAATAGCTTTGGAGACCTACTGAGTGATACAGTACATGCTATGCTCAACATTCATCATCTCTTTTAATCCTTAAACAACACTTATAAAGTAGGAATTCATATAGTGAGGACACTGATACTCAGATTAATTAATTTACCAAGGAAAATGCAACACAGCCAAAGAAAAAGTGATTATTATTAAATGTTCATTGTACCAAATCTCAAGTGAATTTCAATGCATCAGAGGGAGTTGCTCTACTTTATTTTCAAACCTAAGTTCCCTTAAATAGTCAGAGTGCCTGTCTTTGGGTTGTCACGTTACTAAACCTTGACAATAATAAAGGACAGTTTTCATACTTCAAGATTTCAATGGACCTGGAGTTTCTGTGGCAAACTGGAGATACAGGTTGAATGTAAGCCAAGGAGAAGAGCTGCATCTTGAAGATTTAAGGTATTTGTTATATGTGTGTGTTAGAAGTCACTTTTTTTTTTGCTACTTCCACTATCAGTAGAATGTGAATGAATGATGCCAAGTTCGCAGGACTAACACCAACCTGCAGCAGCATCTAATCTGGCCACATAGCAATAAATGCAAAAATGTTTTGATAATTGTGCCTTGTTATCTGAAAGAAGGTTTAAAAATGCTTCTTAACCTGTCCAGTGCATTGTGAATATTAACACTGCCCATATGTTTATAGGAGGCAAAGTTCTTTTAAAGTTTTATTATTATTTTCATAGGAAAACAACTTTGAGAAAAGCATGTTTTCCATATTACTCTGGGAATGGGAATGGGTTTATCTTATGTGTGTAGATCGCTGTCCTTTTCTCCTCTAACCTGCATAAATTTCTGGTATTTAAATGCAAGGCAGGACCCTACCTTCACTTTGAAATGAGTGAGGCAGAATGTCAAACAGAACCAATGCTTCCTGACTTCTGACCCAGCTCAGGTTTTTTTTTTTTCTTCCTCTACATGACTCAGACAGGCTCTTGGAGGCCTAGAGATAAAAGACCCTATTAGAAGTGCAAAATATGACTATTATTACCTCCTTTAATAAGGCTTCTTGCCAATTTTTCAAATGACTAGAGTCTGTTTGCTAATTATTACTCCACAGTTCCTGCATTCATTTTCTTTCCCTGAAGGAGCCCGTTTTCCATGAAGATGAAGGAAAGTGCTAAAAAGTGTGTTTACTGCCATCTATGGGACGCTGCTGGGCAATCACCCCCACGGATCACCTTTCCTGTGTTGCCTGCTTGGGAAACCAGCGGCACATCCAGGCACGGACGCTCACGCACAGCAAGCAAAGGAATTGTACTGAGGCTGCGCTTGGAAATACCACCAGAGAATTGCTGTTTAATTTTTCCCAGGAATGTAAGTTCATCTTGCTACTTTGGGGAGTGAGGAAACACATTCTCATGTATGTGAAGCCATTGTGTTTATGTGTGCTCTGCTTCTCACCAGGGCCTCCAGCCAATGGTTGCCTTTAAATATCCCAGCAGAGAACCCCAGAGCTAAGAATTCCTTTGCTGGATACTCTGAATGGTCCAAATAAGGTCAAAACCAGGAAGTGGTAAAGATTCTTGAATGGCCTGAATAGATACAGAAAGCACATGTGTCTTGGGCTATGAACTTGACCCACAAGTCAGGCTCCCTGGGGTGCTATGGGGAATTCTATTGTTTTAATATCAGAAACTCTTGTTATCAAAGGTAGCAAATTGTAAGTGTTGCAGTTTGGAAGAGCAGACACTTAAGAGAAGGGAGGTTGAGAGTGTAGGTCCTGAACCTTTAAGAGAGAAGAGGAAAACATTGTAAAACAAATAAAGAAGCAAACAAATAAAATAAATGAAATAAGAAAGGGTAGTCAATCTCACAATAAGAGAACTGCAAGTTAAAAGTGAATGAGTTCAAGAAGAGCCACTGGGAGAAAGAAATGTGCAAAACAACTATCAGGTAAAATATTAAAATAACATTGAAACTAAACAATAAGAAAATAATGAACAACATAGTAGGCAAAGTAGGCAAAACATGTGAGCAGGTACTACTCCAAAGAAGGCACACAACAAACAAGCATATGAAAAGATTCTCAAAGTCACCAGAGAAAAGCAGGTTAAGATGAGATATCACTGCACATTTATTAGAAGGGCTAAAATCCAAAATGCTGACAGCAATAAATGCTGGCGAGAATGTGAAGCAACAGGAGCCCTCACTCAGTGCCATGGGATTCAAAACGGTGCAGTCACTTTGGAAAGCACTTAACCTATTTCTTAGAAAGCTGAACACAGCCTTACTATATAATCTAGCAAACATGTTCCTA
Organism: Thryonomys swinderianus; assembly: GCA_004025085.1. Classification (NCBI taxonomy): domain Eukaryota; kingdom Metazoa; phylum Chordata; class Mammalia; order Rodentia; family Thryonomyidae; genus Thryonomys; species Thryonomys swinderianus. Next base: position 31,563 of record PVIC010014221.1, read on the forward strand.
GTTATCCAGATGAGTTGAAAACTTATGTTTACCTAAAAACCTGCAAATGAACGTTTCTAGCAGCATCATTCATTAACTGCCCCTAGTTGGGACAATCGAGATATGCCTTGGTAGATGTATGGATAAATCATTTGTAGCACATTTAGACAATGGAGTATTATTCAGTGCTCAAAAGAAATGAACCATCAAGGCATGAGAAGGCATGGAGTCATGGAAATGTGAAATGCCAAGTGAAGGGAGCTAGTTTGAGAATGCTCCATACTGTATGACCCTCTCCACATGACATTCTGGGATAGGTTAAAAGATGGACACAGCATAAACAATGGTGGTTACCAGAAATTCACAAGGAAGGTGGGAGGAAGAGATGAACAGATAGAGATGGACATTTAGGGCAGTGAAGCTACTTTGTGTGATACTGTAATAGTGGTACCTGTCATTTGTACATTTGTCCAAACCCATAGAATGTACAATATCAACAGTGTGCCTTCATGTGAACTACAGATTTTAGTAATGATGTATCAACCTGATTTGCTAATTATAGCAAATCTACCACACTAGGACAAGATGTTAATAGTATGGGTAATGTAGAGAGGGCCTGGGTAGAAAGGGGATATGTGGGAACTCTGAACCTTGTATTCAATCTTTTTGTAAATCTGAGACTACTCATGACATAGTTTATCTAATAAGGAAAAGAGCATAAAAAAGAATTATCAGAAAAATAGAAACAATAAGAAGGTTAGATATTGCAATTCTAAAGTCAAAGTAAAATTCAAGCAAAAATATATTAGAAGATTCAAAGAGCACTTTATAATAGACACACTCCACAATGAAAATACATCTAAAATCTTAAATGGACTAGTATTCTTTACTCAGTGAGTGACAAAAATTTAAAAGAAAATTTGGTGGCATACTACTAAAGGCATAGAACACAAATCCTCTCATACACTAATGGCAGGAGAAAAAAACTTATGCAAACTTTTTGGAGGATTATGTAGTATAAATTTTCAAAATGACAAATGCACATACACACCCTTTCCCAGAGCCAGTAATTCTCTCCTGAGAATTTATCCTATAGGTATATTTGAACATGTGCAAATGAGGTAACAACAGAGATTATAATTATGTCACTTAAAATATAATAGTAAAAGACTGGAAACAACTAGGTGCCCATCAGTGGAAGGAATACTTAATAAGATGACAGTGCACCTGCACAACAGAATAGATGGTGTTATTATATTGAGTGAGGTAGCTCTTCACATTTTGATGAAGAATGATGCCTAAGATAAAAGTTTCTAAAGAGCAGGGTATGGAGATGGTGATAAATACTCTATAACTTCACCATTTGAAATAAGGGATCCTATGGCAGGAGGGTAGAGACTCTGAAGTCAACCTGAGCTACATAGTGTAGCCTGGACTACAGAGTGAGACCCTGCCTCAACAAACAAACAAATAAAATCAAAAAAAGAAAGCAAGCGACAACCATGTCTTTTCTCCGGTATGAGAAACTGAAGATGTAAATGGGTCCTAGAATGTACGATAGATATTGTGGAATAGAAATATTCAAAGGGAAAAGTGGGGGGGGGTAGGAGTAAATAATGAGGAAAGAAAAATGTGATGCTAAAAAAAGGAAACAAGCCGGGCGTGGTGGCTCACGCCTGTAATCCCAGCACTCGGGGGGCAGAGACAGAAGGATTGCTGAGTTCAAGGCTTGCCTGGGCTCCATAGTGAGCTCAGACCCAGCCCGAACTACAAAGCGAGACCCCCGTCTCAAAAAACAAAAAAAAGAAAAAAGGAAACAAAGCGTATGTACACAGGTGGCAGGGAGATGTATGGTGGGCAGGCAAATGGGAAAAAAGAGAAGTAAGTCATGTCATATACTGGTACAAATTCTCAAATTCGAGTGTGTTCATGATCTGAATCCAAAGTGTACCAATAAAATAAATTTTTAAGAAAAAGCAGCCAAGCAAGGTGTATTTCTGCATAATAGTATGCTGCCTTTCTGCTCCTCAGCACATAGACTATCACAGGAAGGATGCGCCTGGCACTGGTCAGGCCAAGAACAGTAGCCTCTGCTAGGAATGGGACAGAAGATGGCAAAACAGGGGCAGAAAGAAAGCAACAATCACACCCTACTCTTTTGTTTCTCTTGGGGAAAATCATGGAAAATAATTCTACAATAAAGAAGACAAGAGACTATATCATTGGGGATATTTCCATTTTGTCTTTACAAACATTGATCTTTAAAATGTTGGTTAGCTCAATTTATCTGGACAATTTAATTATGTGGAACACCTCATTTCCTGACGATGCCGGATGAATAAAGCATTACAGTTTGCTGACTTATGCACAAAGTTAACATTATCATCATAGCACAACAGAGATTGGAATTTAGGACAAAGGACAATGATACTTTTCAACAAAGATGTAAGGCAGAAGGGGAATGGAGAAAATGCCTGTAATTGTCACTCTGATGGAGAGATGAGCATAAGAAACAAAATATCCGAGCCTTTTGTGGAGTGCTTCGGTTCTGCACGTTAGGCGGGGCTTTTGTCCATACAATGGCAAAGCTGGCTGTTGCCCATAAGAAGTGGTGACAGGGTCGGAGATCTAGCTCAGTGGTTCCAGCACCTGCCTAGCAGGTGCAAGGTCCCTAGTTTGATCCCCGGTATCCACATATAACAATACAGGGTGTGGTAACTCACACCCACAAGCAATCGGTACCACATACCACAGTGCTGGGTGTGGTGGCTGACACCGTGATCCCAGTAATCCCAGCACTCAGAGGCAGAGGCAGGAAAGTTGCTGAGTTTGAGGTTTGCCTGGACTACATAGTGAGCTCAGGGCCAGCCTGAACTACAAAGCGAGACCCTGTCTCAAAAAAAAAAAAAGTGGTGACAAATAGGTACAATGTAAGGATGGCAAAAGCATCAATTCTACCTTCAGGGGCCTGAATCCTGGCACTGGTGACAGGGCATGGCACAGGACTCAGGAACACAAATGTGACCACCACATGGATTCAAGTGCCAAGCAATTTCCTTGGCAGAAGGGGCCAGGGGCTGGCCATATGACCAAGTAGAGGTCACAGAAATATGCCTCCACTCTGTCTTGATAATATGGGTATTTTACAGAGAAGTTCAAATTTTGGCATCTTTTGAAAAATTGGAAAATCAAAAATGTGGAGTCTGCTTTACTTGTGTTTTATGAACCAATTGGAGCTGAGCAGGGACTGTCCCCTTTATATGGGATGTACGACATGAGTTCAGCTGGTGACCTGGTCACCAGTGTTCCCTGCTACATAGCGCAGCCTGTAATTCCTTGCCCGTTCTCTGCAAATGTGTATCAGTCTTGTCCTGGGCTCAGACACAGCCAGTCTGGAAAAGTGCCTTAGAGGAAGGGGATGCAGAGTGGATTTTGACAGGTAAGAGACAGTGGCTTGACGGATTGACTCTGCGAGGCAGTTTGGAGTGAAGTGTCCCAGAGGATCACAATACTTCGTGACCAAACACTGAGCTGTCATAGGGTGCTTGTACTCTGGAGAAATCCAAGGTGCTGGTCATCCAACACATACTTAGCTCCCATGTTGGACAAGGCATCGGGCAGGAGCTTACCACTGAGGAAGACAAATGGCCTCCTATGTCACTGAGCTTACCTCCTCCTAGTAAGGGTGGCCACTCAAGGACAGAACAAACTGTGTGCATATTTAGTGTTATGAAAGGATGGAACAGTATCGTGGCCCCAGAGAATTACAGTGAAGGTAGCCTGGGAGGGTGACAGGAAAGCTAGGACCGAAAGGATGGGAGGCTCAGCCTGACAGGAAATGTGGTCAAGAAGTTGTGAGGCAGAGAGCAACACATGCCTGGGCCCTGCCCTGGGAAAGCCCGGAGTATCCGGAGACAGGAAGTCACCCATGTGCGAGGCCCAGTGCGGAAGGAGGACGAGAGGGCCAGGCGATGCTGTGGAGCAGCAGTGAGGCTGCGGCCTTCTGGCTACAGTGTCCGCGCTCGTCTACCCGGCGAGGAAGCCAGAGAGAGAGGTTTGAGCGATGGGAAGGATGTGGCTCAACCTACAGGGATGTGAGGATCTCAGCGACCTGCGAGGTCACTCTTTGGGAAGACACACAGAAGAGGGCAGAAGGAAGCCAGACAGACACTGAAAGGTAATTAGTAGCTGACTGAGGCAGGTCATGAGTCCCTCACTGGCTGGCGACTAGCCCAGGGTTCTGGACAGCAAGCAGCTCCTGGTGTCTGGTCATGGTGCCCTCAGCCTTTGCCTCTTATCTCTGCCCTGAGGCTTTCGTTTGTCTCTGTAAGTGAAGGTCCTGTAATAGGTTGGGATCCCCTCTTTCTGGTCTCGGGGCCCGAATGAGTGTGCAAGAGCTGGACACACACACACCCGCCTTGGCCACTGCACTCCCAGGAAGGCTGTGTAGGTGCCAGGGAGTAGGCGGAGGAGGCTGCCTGAGCCTCGCGAGGACGCGGGCAGTCGGACGGATGCAGAGCTCCTTGGCAGGGCCTGAAGCCCAGACTAGAAGAGGTCACACGATTTGGGAGGAGCTGGGAGCTTCACGGGTCTGCGGAGAAGAGAGTGAGGTGGCGTAAGCCGTGCTGGAAGAGCTCAGCCTGGTGTGTGTCCCATGGGGATAGGGGCCTGGGTGTGAGGGAAGGCGCTAATTGGGAGGCGGGGTCCAGGTGCCAAGCGATTAGGACTGGAGGGGAATTCGATGAGCTGAAAGAGCCTCGGGTGGGAAAGGGGTGGGGACTGTGCCAGAGGAGTAACCGTTTGAGGGCGCCAGGGGAGCTCTCCAAGGATGGGGGCAGTAAGAAGGGAATACATACCAAATTAGGTAAGAAAGGGGCAAGGAAAGTTGTATTTTTAAATTGTACTTTAACAAAACTACAGCTTACAATTTTTTCCCTTCGATGGAAACAAACCTTGTCCATTATGGGAATGGAAGGTTGTAAGGAGGGCAGGGGACGGGAAAAAATGAGAATCAAGATACACCATGTGCAGGTACAAATCCTTAATGTTGAATGTGATTGTGATGTGTATCTAAAATGTACCAATAGGGCCAGAGATTTAGCTCAGTGGTTCCAGCACCTGCCTCGCAAGCGCAAGGCCCTGAGTTGGATCCCGGTAACCACATACAATGCTGGGCGTGGTGACTCACGTCCACCAGCCATCAATACCACATACCACAGTGTCGGGCATGGTGGCTCATGCCTGTAATCCCAGCACTTGGGAGGCAGAGACAGGAGGATTGCTGAGTACGAGGCTTGCCTGGGCTACTTAAGTGAGCTCAGAGCCAGCCTGAACTACAAAGCGAGACCCTGTCTCAAAAAAAAAAAAAA
>PVIC010014222.1:0-19764 GCA_004025085.1 Thryonomys swinderianus
AATTCAGGACCTTGTGCTTGTGAGGCAGGCACCAGAACCACTGAGCTAAATCTCCGGCCCTCTAATTTGTATTCTTGCATTACAGAGTAAGATAATAGCCTCATGAATGACACAGCTCATTTGAGAAACGTCTCTCTCTTATAGAATCTATGAAATTATCTTAATACTTTACTTCCTCTGTTACAAATATTCCTTAAATATCAACATAATAGGTTATATAATTCAATTTTTCTTATGTAACCTGCAGTATACATACATTTTTTCCTAATAGTAATAAACTAAAAATATCTTCTGCATTTCATTCTTTTCAGAAATATATTGTATAAAATAATCAAAATATATTTTGTAGATAAGAGATCTAGTTAATCTCAGAGTAATGGCCCTTAGAAGTGAAGTTTACAATGGAATGATGCTCATCATGGTCATAGTGAAGTATATCTATCTATCTATCCATCTATCTATATGCTTATATATAGATATATCTATATATTTCCAAAGATATAAAGAACAAGTATTTATATTTTATAATTACACTAGTGCAGTAGTGCTGAACCTATGACACACATTACTGTGTTTTTCCCTTAAGATAAAAGATGGTAAGATCTGAGTTTATTTTTTCTAAACTAAAACTTGAGCGTTCAGCTTTAATTGTGTTATTGACACTTTGCGATAAGTAAGTGGATTTTGGGTTGCAGCTTGGGCACTCTGTGTAAAATTTACCAGCAGTTCAGGGAGTCATTTCTGTCTATTTTAGATGTCAAGTCTTTACTTTCACTGATTTCAAGAAGCTGTTGTCAATTTATTTTCAGTTAAACCTGACAGTATCATGGCATTAAATGTTTAGTCAAAAAAAATCATATTAAGTTTGTGACTTATTTGATCAAGTAAGTAAAAATCTATATCACTGAGATTAACATCCTTAAATCTCTTTTTGCCATTTAAAAATAATACAAAACCAAAGAAAATCAGGTTTTAGAATTTTAAAAGTTGATCTATTAGAACTGATTTTCTATTGTATAACATTTTTCAAAATAGTATAATTAGATTTAATCATTTTCTAATGAGAAAGTATTAGACATTATTAATATGACTTGAATCTATATCAGAGAATATTTATTATAATACTCACTTTGGCAAGTTATTGCACAATTATCCATCCCACATTAAACTTTGTTTTCCCTTTCCACTACTGTTTATAAAACTGCAGTGGAATCCTTGTGTGCAAATATTTTATACATAATTATAGCAGTTACATCCTAAAATTGGAGTTCTTAGGCCAAATTTTATGTACAGTGTATATTTTAATGCTTATTGTAAAAATCCTTTGTAGAAATGGTTTACTGGTTTCCTTTTTTAAGAAATTATTTCTTAAAATTTTTCCAAAAATGTGGTTTTAGTATTTTAACTGGTACAAATTCCCAATATTGAATGTGATCATGATGTGTATATATATAATGCACCAATAAAGATAAAAATAAACTAAAAAAATGAGTTTGATTGATAAAATGATATAGTATAAGAGTTTTACTGAAACTCTTACCTGAAACTTATAAATGCATTTGATTTAGAAAAACAATGAAATTCTTCATGTGATTACTAAACATTTAAATTACTACTAATAAAATTAACTTCAATTAAATGATAACCATCTGTAGTAAATTTAAATCTCTTAATTCCTACACCTCCAATCTTGCAAATGAAATTAGTAAAATTTCAGATTAAAAAGAATATGCCTTGTTTTTGAAAACTGAAAATACTCTATTCATTTTGTAGATAGTGTACAGATCACATTATCAATTATTTGGATTTTAATACCAAAGTAAAGAAGTCTTATTGGTGATTAAGCAACTCTTACAGAATTGTAAATTCTTTATGTTTTTATTTTTAATTATATAATTAAATTGCTACAGATACTGAAGTTAAAGTCTCAGCATTTGGCTGCAATAATTTTTCCTCATATCATCATTTTATGTATATAGTGGAAGGTAACACTCTTTCTGTGTCCTGTGCTCAGTCAATTATTGAATGGGATTCCTCTTTGCAGATTGGAATCCTTGTAAGAATGCCTTCTTTTCCATTTAAAAACATAGGAATTTTTTATTCCACACATTTTCTGCATTCAGTATGATGATTTTTCTTTTGCATTTCTGCTTTCTTGCATAGATATGATCTGGGCACTGCACAGTTTTCTTGTGCTAAGACAGTTTTGTTGTCAGTACTGCTTCTGTTTGTAGTAGTCTCGTCATTGTCCTAAATTATGCTCATTTCATGCTGCATTTATTTCCTTTCCAATCTAATTGCCCTTCAGCCCTCGGTCAGCTGTACATACACGCCTTTATGGCCCCCTGCTGTTCAAACAGCTTTTAGCTTCTCAGGCCAATTAACTGAAAAAGTTTAACAATTGACCTGTTATTCAAGGTACATTGAAAAGTTTATGTGTTTTTAGAATTCTCTTATTTTCAAAAGAGATGAGTGATTTCTTTAGAAACAGTAATTACAAAGCCATTTCATCAGAAGAAAAATGTGCTTCTTCTGCAGTCCTTTACCTCACTGTAAAACAGTACCAAAAGGATTAGAGCTTGGTATGTGCTACAGAGTTTTCGGATGCTCTTGTCTTCAGCGTCCATCATATTGTAATTATGCAGATATATACATTGATTTGCTGTCACTCTTTAGATACCATGACCGAGGGGTCGGTATGATTCATACCCTTCTCAACCTCCATATAAGTAGGTGTATTTGATACTACTCTGAAGCTTAAGAAGAACATTTGTGTTTGAAAACAGTTGTGCATATCATGAGTACAAAGTGAGTTAATGCATCTTGTATATGAAATTAGGACTAATTTCATTAAGATTGCACCATTGTATGTGTCTTAATTTTCTAGAATTGGGAAATGTTATTTCATTTTGAGTTTTGTTTCACATTGCCAATAACTTGGGTTTTATAACAAATATAAAGAAAATCTTTTTCATTTTAATGAGGCAATCCTGCCTTAAGTATCAGAAGTATACACATGTATTTAGTACATTAAATTTATGAAATCATTTCTCACCTCATTTCAGAATCATTAAAATAACTTTGAGGCCAATATCTTTGTTTCCCCCTATTTAGAAAGTAACTCACTTAGGTCATAGAACTATAAAATTTTAGAATTAAGATGGGACACTTTTTTTTCCTAATGACTTAAAAGGAATCTAATTTGGCTTTCTCTTTTCTCTGTCAAATTCAGCAATATTAAATAGAACATTGCTGTTTGCCTCATAATCATTTAAAGCATTTTAAAATTACTTTTGTTGCATCAAAAGATAAAGTATAGAAAGAATATCAGTCATGATAAGATTTTCCCATTCTAGTACCACAAAGACTATGTCAGACAATATAGGAAGCAGTCACTCATATTCTTTATGTTCAAATTGTAATATTTACAGGATTCATAGTTTTTGTTGTTATTTATTAGCATAGGATAATATATATTTCCCTAAAATATAAAATAACAGTCTCCCATATAAAGTATTACTCCTTTTCCAAAAAATAACTTTGAAGAATTCATATTTTTCCTCTAGGATTTGTCTGATCTACATTAGAGCAAAATTATGTTGATATCAAAATACTATTTGAATTTTGAATAGTAAGATATTCAAGCTAGTCACCTGCATTCCTAGGGATAATGTAAATTAAAGACAGAGGCAAGGCCAAATTTTATCTTGTTAACTTCCATCAAATTGGTTTTCATAACTTGAAATGTCTCACCTTCCTAGGCTACTACTGGACATACCAGTTTTGCATTATTTCATTTCAGCTGCTGAATGATTATATCATAACTAAGACATTCATTGGTATGGGGTAGACATTACATGCTTACTTTTGACAAGGTGCAATATACCTTATTTTTCAAGAGTAAAGTAAGTTAGAAAAAATAGCATATAATAAAAGTAAGTGGAACTAATATATTTTTCCAATGGATGAAAATTTTTAAATGTCAGAATTTTGCAATGTATGTATTCCTCTGCGAATACTTCCTGTTTTGTATGAGCAGATTTCCAAATGCAATATAATCATTATTTCCATTTGCTCAATGTAAAACTCACATTGAGGTGAAATACTATTCCTAAGAGAACAGCAAGTCATGTTCCTAATTCTCAGCACAATTCTACAACGAGCACAACATGAAATCTCAGTTAAGTGCAACTACTAATGCCTTTTCCTTCTGTGAAATAAATCTCCTTTACAGAGAAACTTCATGGAGGGGGACTATTAGACCCAAATTGAAGTGTACACTCACCTAAGAGGAAAACTAGCTAAATATTTTGTAGAATTTGTCATCTTTCTAGAGCTTTGCCAGCCTCATTTTCACCAAAATGGAACTATAGACAATGTTAGTCATATGACTCACTGTTTTATAACATTAAAGAAAACTATCCTGACTTTTTGACACTATTACTATAGAGGAAAACTGTATAAATATGTCTGTGGGAACACTTAGTAGGTATTACATGTGTGTTCTTTCGGTCTGAATTTATATTTGCTCTTCTTTCTCAATTGTTAGTCATTATGGAACATAATGAAAACATTTACATCTGGAAATATTTTAGCGATGCTTATTTTTTATTATAAATTCATATAAAAATAAATTCCTTAACCTAATACTACAAATTTCTCAAGTAACTTGACAATCTCTGGCATGTGTGCTTTTATGATTTAGAATATCATCTTTTTCTCTTCTGAATCTAACTCTCTTTTTGGATTATATCAGTAATACTTTGCATAATTTTTACTAATACCACCTTAAAGCTGATGACCATCTGTAGCTCAGACCCTCCTCCTGAGTGCTTATTCATACATCACCACTTACATCTCCATGCACATTACATTCCAAATGCTCCTCCTCTTTTGCACTGTACCCACCTGGCTCATTCAGGAACTTCATTTTCAGTCATTTCTTTTCTGTCATCTACTCAGTGACCAATGCAAAAATTCTAAATCATTTTTAACTCTTCTCCCCTCTTACCCTATGTTAATTTCCTATTTACTATATTATTCATTCTTCTTTCTCTTGAATGTCCCCAGCTGAGTAGAGCTTCTGCCTGACATTTCTGTGACAACCCCTACATGGCTCATTTAGCGTCCTCTTTGGTTTGCTGAAGGCCACACCCCATAAAGAAATAAATTTCATCTTTCTGGAAAGCAAATCTGAGATTATGACATTGCCTGACCAGATGCCATGCAAAGCAATGCAATTTCCTTCATTTCCAACCTTTATGCAAAGGCAGCAAGTGGCAGCCGCCTCTGGGAGGTAAAGCAGAATGACTTGCACAGCCGCCTGTCTTGGCCGCTCCATCGTAACATCTGATGTTCCTTATCCTTGCTGTTAACCAACTGAAGCCTCTTTGAAAAATATACCACTGATGTTTTAAACAAACGATTTATTTTGGAATAGTTTTAGTGTCACAGATAAGTTGCAAAGCTAATACCATATTCTCATAGACCTTCCATTTTCCTCCCTTATTTTGTATTATTATGCTTTACTTCTCAAAAGTAAAAAAAAAAAAAAAAATTACTGTCATGTAAACTTCAAAATGTATTCATGCTGCATCCAGTTTCCTGCCAATTTCCTGCTCTCTGTTCTGGTATACAATTTAGAATGTCTCAGTGAATTTAAATTTCACATCATTTAATGCAGAAAATTACTCGCGGTCATTTAGAACTTAGATTAAGAAGGCCATTCAAGGGTGAACAAACAGGGTCAGAGGTGATGACATTTGAACAGGCTTTGGTGTGCTCCAGGGCTGGAGGATTGTGACACACCTGCTCACAGTCAAGGCCTCAGCACGACTGATTAGAGAGTGTCTATAGAACACAAATGGGTTGTTGGAAATAGATATTTAAGTGATGATTGAGAATAATTTTTGATTGTAAGTTTTTGAGTCTCTGTGAGTTCAACTTTAGAATGGAAAATAATTGGGAAAAACTAAAAATATAAATGTCGCTGACTAGAACAGGAAATTTACAAATTCCTTAGGAGATTTTTGTTCAGGATTAGAAGGTACTATTGGTCTGGGAATGGTAATAGATATTCTGAGGCTTGAATTAATTAGTTTGATTACTGCTATGCCTGACATAAAATTTATACTCAACCTTAGACATTTAAATGCAGTGCTTCTGTATTGAAGTGAATCTTCTCAGGTTAACAGGGTCAAATAAAGTTTCTGGCTGAGAAATCTGCATGGTGCCCTGAGGGAAAGGTCTATGTAGCTGTCTATTTCCCTGGAAGTATCCACTGTAATCTCCTGCAAAGACAGGATATTAGATTATCTGTTTCACTTTTAATTTCCTGGGAACATACTGTGTGGTTACAAGGACATTATAAGAAAATCTACATTAAATGACTTTCTAAAATTGAAATATGCAAAAACTTGTTTCTCTTATGTAAGTATGTAGAGAGAATTGCAAGTTTGTATTTTGATTTTTAAAGTTCAGCTTTCTTATAATCATAAAATGTGAAATAAAGAATGATTCAAGTATTGAGAGTAAAAAACATTTAAAAAGGTACATCCTCTTTAGAACAGATCTTTTCTTGACATTGTATCAAAGTGCATGGATGTAGGATTTATGCAAACATAGTTTGACTTACAGAATTTTACATCCATATAATGCATTTAGAAGCCCACCATCATGTTCATCTTGTATATGTATATTCAAATTATTCATATAAAGTGAGTTTTTAAAAAGCAGAAAAATACAATCAGTATAGAGATTTTGCATCTTGTTAAATGCCAATAAGTTTCTCATTTATTTGTGTTTTTAGTATCTACTACCTAAAATTATAATTAGAAACAGCAAGGATCAAATGATTTTATATGAGTTGCTTTGCAGCAATATGCCTAGGGATTAGAAAATCCCTGAGTCATAAAACTTTCCTCTATTTACAAGTCCTAATGTCAAATCATTATAAGTTTATTAGGCACTTGTCATAATAGTAGTTATAAATCATTATTTTACATTCTCAAGAATGAGAAAAGTAATTAAATTGGTGGTTTTATCAGTTGATGGACAGTTTTAAAGTGTTCATTTCTTTTGGGAAATCAAGGTATATTGTTCTTTCATCTTCTAAAGAGGCGTTTAGAAAAAATGAGGCTGAATAGTGATCTAAATTTAAGAGAAAAAGTGGTTTTATTTTATATTTTGAAGTGATTAAACTATCATATACATTTTAAAAATGTGAACCTTTAGCTCAAGAATTTAATTAGGATTTTTGTTCATTAATATGTGACTTCAGTTTTTTGAAGGTTATTTTTATATATGTAAAGATAGAGTTGTGATAATATTACTGATTGCTCAGTCTATTCCATGTAAATATGCTAATTACAATGTTTATAAATGACATGGAAATTAAAATCTTTGTAAGGCCTTAAGCCTCATAATTAGCCCATATATAAAACATCTATATATAAAACATCTATAAAACATATATATAAACATATAAAACATATATATGTATATAAAACACATATATATATAAAACATATATATATAAACCTATATATATTTTTTGTTGCCTGGACTTATAAGCATACTAATGTTTAAAGTCAATAGAGGTAAAAATGTTTTCCATATTTTTAGTCAGTTAATTCAAAATTTGCTTTTTTTCCCCTCTCATGTTATTTCTTACTCTGAAGTTGCTAATGTACCAGCAGAATATAAAATTAGTCATGTAATAAATAAAAAAATTCATGTTCCAAATAGGTTTTATCCTGTTAATGGAAGCCTTGGAGCACATGTGTTTTCTTTCCAGAAAAGCCTGGGACATAATAACACAGCTTCCTATGCATTTTTATATTTGGAGTTTCTAGTCCATTAGGTTTTCTGATTCTGGACTTTTCCATACAACCACTATAGCATGGAGCATCTGGTATGCACATATTTTTGCAAAGCATGTATTGTTATGTTATTTTGCAAGCATATATTTTCATTTAAATAAATGCCAGTGTGTTATGCATTTTATTATGCTTCTTAATGTTGTATTTAGCACTGTGCTTGTAAAAGTGATCCTCCTCATTGCTGTGTGTCTTTCTCCTGATTGTTTCCACGCACTCCCCTGTGTGCATCCAGCACACATTCCCCACACAGGTTATCACCACCTATCAACCCCAGAGACAACCCAGCTGAACAGCCCTTCTGCTGCCCTTTATCTCCTTTTTCTTTAAATGAAGAAAAAGAGGCATGGAGAAATGTTACCAGGATGGCACCTGGGATTAAACCTGGGCCATTTGCTACAGATCGCACCACACATTTAAATTCTCCACTCTGCTGCTCTGATTTAGCAGCCATCAGGGTGGTGACCTGCTCTGTTAGATTAAATTCCAATGGTTTTATCCCAAAGGACTACACTAGCTTCAACTCTAACTTTTGTATTATGATAAGCAGAATAATTCAGTGATTCTAAACTTAAATGGCCTTAAATACTAAGTGTACATTACTGTAGCTCTGATATTAACATCTCTATACCAATCTATGTTTCTGTCTGGTAAAAACAGAAATGAAAAGGGAACTAACTGTTATTAAGTGTCTATCATGCACCACACATTGTGGGAAACATTTGATTTCAATAACTAACTTTACTCTGTTTATTGCCCCATGAGGCAGTTGACTTTCTAACAAATCAGAAAAATGGTCTAAATAATCATAATTATGGCAGGATCAAAGTCATTTTTCTTAATATTGTTCACTCCTTAATGCTTGTCAGTTTCCACACATCTCTTTTTAATGAATTATTAAAAGATAAGAGATGCACAGTTGCTTGATGATTTGTCTGATTTTGAAAAATTGCATGCACGGCCATAGCAAAGGTTCTGTGAAATCCTTCTCAAATATTAGTTTATATATGTGCATGTTTTTTATTTTGTCACAATATTCAATGATACCAAACATAAAAAGGATGTTATATATATTACATATGACTTAGAGAGTTGATTTACCTAGAAAATAAACAGTTTGAAATTAGAGTAACAAAAGTGTTCAAATGGGTTCTCATGTTAAAACCTCTGCATTTTTAGAATTGTTTTTACTTTCCTTCCCATTGGTTTATTAGTTACAGATATAACTGTGTCAGATGTTACTTCTGCCTCCCATTTAAAGGGAAATGAACATCAGATCTTTAAGAATTATTAAGAATCTAAATTAATTATTAGAAGGCCTATTTTTCTCAAAAAATTGTTGTGTAAAATTTTAATTCAGTAGATAATTTTTCTAAGGTTAATGATAATGAGGAAGTCATGAATCCACATTAGTTTAGATGGTAGAATGATTTTGAGTGATGAAGTAAAGCCATCAGCACAGAGCAACTAAGCCAAAGTTGGAAACTAAATTATATTTGACCCAGAATATCTCTTTCTGAAAAATCTTTCTCCCTTGAGAAAGAAGATAATTTGGGGAGACAGTCGTGTTGCAGAGCATGTTGCTTAAACAGAGAACTGTGCTACTATTCTAATTTTGCTGTAGCTCCAAGGAGTGGACAAGCTAGAGTGTGAGTTTTGAGGTGAGAGCTGTCAGTCCCTCTCTGCAAACCTTGGGGAGACTGTTGCATCTTGTTCCCAGTTGCTCAGAGGCAATTAGCAAAAGTAATTAACAGCATTACTCTGAGAATGCTGTGGCCACTTATTTCCCAGTGAAATAGAAAATTATAGTGTCTTCTTAACCAACCCAAAGGCATACTTGAAATTTTGAAGTTGAAGAGCTAAGTTTTTTAGACTAATGTGATTTTTGACACCAGCAAATAATAGTGATGTATTTTTTTCTTGAAGAGACAACTGTTGGTGGAGTTACTAATATAGAAGACAATGAACATTAGAAAGAAGGTGAATGAATTTTCAGCATTTGTTGCCAAAAATTTTAGGGTATGGTGGATACCACTAATATGTGCTTAGCATGCTGGCACGCGGGAGGTGTAGGCAGGAGGACCACTGGGGAATGTAAGGCCAGCCTTGACTACATGGTGGGTTCAGTGCCAGTCTGAACTACAGAATAGCTCAAAAACAAACAAAAACAATAGTAAGTAATTACATGCATGTACAGAGTAGTACCATATAAGGATGTTGTGGTAAATATACAAGGAAGGTACTATCATTTCATCTTGACTGGAGAATGCACATGCTGAAGATATGTTGCAGTTTATTACATTGCAAACCAAAAACAAAAACTATTTTTAGAGAGGGTACTTAAAATTCTGTAGGACCTAATTTTATTTTTTGTAGTATGAAGATAAAAAAATGGAGAATAGCTGGGCATGGTGGCTCACACCTGTAATCCCAGCACTCGGGAGGCAGAGGCAGGAGGATTGCTAAGTTCAAGGCTTGCCTGGGCTACATAGTGAGCTGAGGGCCAGCCTGAACTACAAAGCGAGACCCTGTCTCAAAAAAAAAAGAATGGAGAATATTATTTTAAAAACATCTTTAAAACTTTAAGGATCATAGAAGTATTGCTATTTCTCTTAAGTTCTGTATCATTTGAAATATAGATAGATGTAAAAAGTAATTTCATATTACCTTTTTTGTATATGTGGTATAGTGTCTTTCTTAAATTTTCTCTATTTATATAATTAATTACTTTAGGATCTGATAGTTGATTACCTAAACTTGTGTCCTTAAGTCATTATTATTCATTTTATTTGATTTTTTAAAGAGATATAGGAAGACAACTTTTTAACATTCCTTGTACATCTAAAATTCTATGGGTCTATGATACCACGTCTATTTCCATTTTCCTGTGTAGTGTCATGTTCTTTGTTCATCCTTTTTACAAACTTGATTCATATTTCTTGGCAGAGTGTCAGTTCTCTGACAGTCCATGACAATATATTATTTTGTGCAAATGTTACAAAATGAATAGCTAGTAAAAGTTTTTCTTTTATGATTCTAAACTTGCTGAGGTAGATGAATAGGATCTAATATTTGGCATTTTTATCTTTAAATGTCATCATTTTAATATTTGTAGAAAGTTCATTTCTATCGCAAACTTTAAATCTCTTTATACTCACACAGATGCAAAGCAGGGGAGCTCACTCTCCTTCTTGCTTCCGTGATACCTTCTTTGTTGACTGGATGGCTGAGAAAAACCTGTGCTTCTTTTAGATGAAATTTTTTCCATGCAGTGACTTGCCTATATTAACATAAACATTATTTTTCTACATAATCTTCATATAATCACATTTTGGCCATCTATCTTAATATCTAACCACCATTGAGTCCATTCCATACTCAAAGCATTTAGATTTTAGATTTAATATGAATGATTTGGTGGTGTTCTAACAAGTTGTAATAAATGAGATTCACTATAACTCCAACCATATGAACTCTTAAAATGATCTAATGACCGCAATTGTGAGTGTTTTGAAATCATCACACTGTTAGGTCATTTACCATGTGATAGGTAAATTAGTTTTTTAGTCAAAGATATGTAAATCATTACTTTGCAATTGTACTCTGATGAAAGCACTAATTTGAGAAAAAAATGGGAAGCCACTTTTCCTTCTGACAGCAGTATTTGCATGGCTTTCACGTGGTAGACATGTTTGCACAGGAAATCTGCCATTTATTTTAGCATGGCCACCATACACCCTTCAGTTTCAATGACTAAAACCTTAAGTGAAGACACTTAAATGTTTAAAAGATATTTACTGGTATTTTATAATTCTAGCCAATCAAATAGTAAGTGTTGTCATAAATGATATCTTTATCAAGTCAGCCTGGGGATTTAGCTCTGTGTCATTGTGCCTGTTTTGCCAAGTGCAAAGTCTTAAGTTCGGTATCTGGTACTGGAGAACAATATCTTATCAAGTCAAGTGCACATTGAAGGAAAATGTTCAAACTATGATGCTGTTTTTGTTTTGTTTTTGAGTCAGGGTCTCGCTTTGTAGTTCAGGCTAACCCTGAGCTCACTATGTAGCCCAGGCAAGCCTTGAACTCAGTAATCCTCCTGTCTCTGCCTCCCAAGTGCTGGCATTACAGTAGTGAGCCACCATGCCCAGCACTGTGGTATGTAGTACTGATTGCTGGTGGGTGTGAGTCACCATGCCTGGTATTGTTGTATGTGGTTACTGGGGACTGAACCAGGGACCTTGCACTTGCTAGGCAGGTGCCAGAACCACTGAGCTAAATCTCCGGCCCCTATCATGCTTTTTGTAAGATTGAGGTGAGCCTAATTGGAGCCATCCTCAAATGATGGATAAAGAAGAGAGAGAGAGAGAAAAAAAATCATTTTAGTTACGCAGATCACTTGAATCTTCTCTCAATAAAAAAAATCAATTGTTGCAATAATACCATTTTGGTTGTCCATCCTACTTAAGAATCTAGAAAATAGAATGATACAGAAGACTCATTAGATCAGAATAAAGAATAAGATATAAGAAAAATTCTCTTTGTTGTAGAATAAGATCTCTTTCCTCTAAACTTTCATCTAATGGTTTTAATTTCATTTTAAAATGTATATTGAAAGGGCTGTTCCAGCGCCTGCCTTGCAAGTGCAAGGTCCTGAGTTCGATCCCAGTAACCACATACAATGCTGGGCGTGGAGACTCATGCCCACCAACAATCAACCAGCAATCAGCCCCACATACCACAGTGCCGGGCGTGGTGGTTCACGCCTGTCATCCCAGCACTCGGGAGGCAGAGACAGGAGGATTGCTGAGTTCGAGGCTTGCCTGGGCTACACAATGAGCTCAGGGCCAGTCTGAACTATAAAGCGAGACCCTGTCTCAAAAAAAAAAATGTATATTGAAAGCAATTATTTTAATTCTGATTAAATACAATGATTTAATTTTAAGATTGAAAAATCTTTTATAATTGGCTATTAATAATTTGTCAATTTAGTCATACTTTAGATCAATTTTGAGCCAATTAAAACCTAGAATTCAGCTCAGTGTTTTAATACGTAATTGATGAATATAAAAACAGTAATGTTGCTTTTATTTGTTTTAATTTTCAATCTAAGATAATTTCTTGGAGAAAACATAGAGGGTTAAATTGAGAATTGCTTTGGCTACTTAGTTCATGTTCTGCTATCTATCCTTGAGCCAGTATTTTCTTTTAACTTTGAAAACCTTCATTTTTCTACCTATAATATATAAAAGATAGGATTGACCTTTTTATACTTTTACTTAGGAATGAATGAGGTAATACACTTGGGCATTTATCAAGCTGAATGCTGCATGAGAAATATTTAGAACAGCTATTATGGTTAAAGGAAGAATACTTTAAAGCAAATATGAGCATACATGTTAAGTAAAATTTGAATATGAAGTGTTAGTTATTAAATTAAAGATAAAAAGGAATGTATATAATTTAGAGTAAAGATAAGTGGCCTGGTTGAAAGAAAAGAGGGAGTACTCATTATATGTTAGTAAGACAGTTCATTTCACCATTGTGAAGTAGAGAAGTAACAGAAGAAACAAAATCTTAGGAACCTAATTCCTCTAGGTAGACTGGTAAAATTTAAAATAGAGATGGTGATTTCACAGCACCAGGTGAGAAAGAAAGGTCACTTGAGTGATAGAATTATGCATATTTTCTACAGATGTGAGATTCTGAAAATGTGATTTACACAGTTTATAGGAAAAGCAGTCAAGGAAAGAAGAACTAAAGATACGGATTGAGGTTTCAACAGAGGCATAGTTTAGCCAGGGCTATGGGTGTTGTGAGAGAAATTTTAAGGATGAATGTGGTAATATATATGAAACACTCTCTGTTCCCTGGAAGAAAGGTTCTATAAAAACATAACATATTGCTGAGTCTTAGAATGAATGGTGAAGGTTGAAAGATTTTCAGGCATAGCAAAAGGGCACATTCACAATCCAGTGAGAGGCAAAGGATATTGAAAATTGAAAGTCAGAAACAAGAAAGAAAAAGAATGGGGATATAGGTAAAAATGAGAATTAACCTCATGTCATATACTAGTACAAATTCCCTAATGTTGAGTGTGATTGGAAGCTGTATATACAATTTACCAATAAAGAATTCAATTAAAAAAAGAAAAAAAATTAAGATCCTTAGAAGACACATGCACGAACTATAGCTTTTTAAAATTTAATTTATTGGCACATTATATATACACATCTCAATTACACTCCACATTGAGAATTTGTACCAGTATATGACATAACTTAATTCTCATTTTTCCTCTTCCCCTATCCATCCTTAACTTCCTGCCCCTACATACACAAGCTTTGTTTCCTTTTTTTTTTACCATCAAGTCTTTTCTTTGCCTGCCTTATTTACCAAGCCCCATTCCCCTTTGAATATTTACTATTTCACAATATCGATCATGCATTCTAGAGCGCATTTACAACTTCAGTTTCTCATACCAGAGAAAATATATGATATGTACACATCTATGACCTATTTATTTATGAGTATACAAACCATAGTTTTGTACAGAACTATCTTCCTGTATTTATTCTGAAAATAACAGTTGGTCTTATAGGATCTTTATTTTAAAGCTAATTGCACATAGAATTGAATAATTTAAGCACATGAAGTTATAATAATATAATGACCAAGAAAAGCAAAGACTAAATTTTGGATAAATATCTAAGAAACAGTATTTTAAAGGTATAATAGAGTAATTTAGTAGGTGTTTCAAAAACAGCAGTTTTGCCAAATAGATCAGGGAAATGTTTTGAGTGATAGAATTCTTTTAGAAGTGCTCTAAAAATGTTTGCATGTAGTAGGTACGCTAATAGCTTACAAAAGGACTTAGCAGCCATGTTAGATGTATAAGCAGTTTGAGGAAGTACAGGGGAATTTAGAGTGTGTCACCCAGGGTGTCTCCTGCGGAGCCCCTGATCACATGTCCAGGTCCTGTAGCTGATGCGGAGGTGCTGTCTGGCAGCCTGACTGCCTCTGAATCCAATCAAGTCCCCACACAGAACACTGCTTAAATGTATTACCATAGAAAGTCTGTACTCCCTTTGTGACATAAGTCCAGATAACATACTGGTACTCTTACAAGTACGATTAACTCTGGTAAGTACGATTATCAATTATAATTGTATAATTCCATTGAATAGGGATCTAATAATTATTGTCTTATAAGGTGAGAAACTTTAGAAATTAGCTTTATTAAAGTTAATGAGGAACAATTCAAAACTACAATGTTATGATAAATTGTAATCATATGTTTTGTTATAGATCTAAAACATATTTGGAAAGATGATAATAGATTTTACATTTGTAGCTCCCATGAATGGGGAAATCTTATGAAAAAAGAGTTCAATATTCTTGAGTTTAGACTGTTGTCAGGTTCTTCTGCCACATGAATTTACCACACACTTAGGTATAATAAAGTAAGATTAATCTTTGGCTACCCCACACTGAGGTTTTCTTCCCCTTGTATTTGCAGAGGGACAGTAGTTTTGTCTTTACTTATAGCCCTTTCTTTGGCTCTTTCTTTCTCTTTTCTTTTTCTCTCATGTGCTTTTTCCATTCGGTTTCCAAGTCTATTTGATGACAGCATTTTCAAAATATACCCACCAGCTGAACACAGTGGCTGATATCTTTTGTCCCAGCTACTTGTAGAGGCTGAGGCAGGAGGACGGTAATTTCAAAATATAAAACTCAAAAAGACTGGAAAAGTAATTCAGTGTTAGTGTTTGACAAACAGTGTTCAATACTCCCTATATGTAAAAGAAAAGAAAACAAAGTAACAAATCTTGAATTACCTGTCTCTATCCCCTATAGGCCCAAGACATTTCTTTAGATTACTACAGTTGTTTCTGGACCATGTCTCCGCTTTTTAAACTTTAGCCTTCACCCTCACAGGCTGTTGGCAATTTGTGAGGTCCAATCAGTCTTCCACTGACACCTTGCAATGGTTTTCCTCTTCAGGGTTTTTAAAGAGCCTTTGTGCAGTCTGAACCTTCCCAGAGAACTTGTCCCCTTGTCACCTCTAGGAGGCTGTTTCTCGTAATATTATTTTTTGCTCATTCTACCCCAGCCACATTGGTCTCCTTGCTGCTTTTTCCTTTCCTCATCCTTCTTCAGCATCTTTATGTTCATTCTTTCTTTCTTCAGAGTGTTCTTCTCCAGACCTTTGCATGACCTGATTTTCTAATAGTGAGCACCTTCAACACAGCTTAATGCTGCAGCCTCCTTCCTAATTATCTTTATCCTTTTTGAACCTTAATTTTATCCATAAATATAAATATATGCCATCTGATATGTTATACTATATTTTATTTTTCTATTTTTATTCTCTTAAGGTCAAGGTAAAACTAAGTTTTTACATGTTGTTTTCTTCATTATAGTACCTGACAATATAGAGCATATACAGGTGTTTACAGTATTACTTCCTGTTGGCATGGGTAGTGTCTGTCACACCCAGGGGTGTGCTCGTGTACTGACACCTGAATGTTGCACCGTCTCGAAGTAATAAAATTTTCTGTGAATTTTTGCATAAAATTCAGCTAAGTACTTCTTAGTGGAAGAGGAAATTTAGAGAAAAGGACAGAATTAAAGAGAATTAAAAGCCCATGGATGTGCACAAAATAAGTAAAAAAGATTTTGACGTGATTTGATTGAAAATATAAAGTACCTTTTCTTTTTAAGAGTTAGGAACTTAGGCATGGTGATGCAAGCCTGTACTCCCAGCCCTCTGGGAAGGTGAGTCAGGAAGATCACAAAATCCCTCCCACCATTCCAGCCTGCAAAGTTGAGTAATTTAGGGAGATCCTGCCTCAAAATGCAATACAAATAGGTGTTGAGGATATTGGTTAGGGCAAAATTCCTAGGTTTAATCCCGAGTTAGCACTCTCAAATGAGGGGTATTTTGTATTCCTTGAATTTAACTAACTTTTGACTAATGAAAGTACTTCTAGCTTGACTTTCTTTGTAATTTGTAATCTCCATGTGAGGGGAAAAAAAAAGTTACTGCAGCCTCTTAAAACTATTAACTTTAGTATTTGAGCTATGTATTTTAAATTATCAGATTTTTAGGTGATGTGACCAAAACTGTAAATATTCGTTTCTAAATAAATTTGCAATGTTTAAACCAGGAGAGCCACACAAAAAAAAAAAAAAAAAAAAAAAAAACTGCCTTCTTTTTACGAGTTTGCCAAACCGTGTCTGCTTATTTTTGCCAATAGATGTCAGTGGTTGACCATATTAGTGAAATTATTACAGATGCAATTGTTTTATACCACTGTTTCAAAAGAGTTTCTCATTACTTAAATGATCTTTTTATTATTTCACCTTGAGTAGCAATGTACAGTTTGACATGATAGAATTGACAGTAGGAAATAGATTTTTTGATTTACCAAAATTATTAAAATATTTAAGAATTATAGGAAATGTTGAAAAGTTTAAATGAATTTTTAAAAATCATTGCTTTGGGGACAGAGATTTAGCTCCGTAGTTCCAGCACCTGCCTAGCAAGTGCAAGGTCCTGAGTTCAAGCCTGGTAACCACATAAAACAATATCATAAAGATGATAAATTAATTATGGAATATATGTGCAAAAATGTTTTAGAGCAATGATAAATAATGAAAAGTATTCCTGTATATGACAACACTGAAAAAAATCTCACAAACATTGAGTGAAAGAGTAATCTCAAATGCATTTTTATAATTTAATTACATATCCATAGCCCTGAAAAACAATGAAACTAATCTGTAGCAGCATAAAACATGTGTAAGAGGGGTAATTCCTGAGAGATGTCAGGAGGAGGCTGATGGGAAGATGGCAATTGTTTTTCTTGACCTATATAATTTTACAGAGATGTGTACTTTATTTTTGAAAATCAGAATTTTAGATGTCTGTGTATATGCTATACTACAAGAACTATTTACTGAAAATTAAATATTCTTTTCATAACTGATATAATTCATAAAAATCACTTTAGTATTCTAGATGAAGGGTTCTGTGAGATGTTTCACAAGGTCAGCAATGACTTTCTACATTTACTCACTTAGATTTTTAACAAGTATCTGTAGTGTTCTCTGTGTGTGATCAGGATTCCAGTGGTAAAAGAGACATGAAAGAATTATATTTGAGATACTGCATTAATTAATATAATTTAAATGGTAAAATGTAGTTTGGAAGTCTCTTAAAAATGTCATTGGAAGAGAAATATGATGTATTACATGATTTTTTGGTTTGTTTTGCTTTTCTTTGAAGGCAAATAAAGGATATAAGGATCAAAATATATGCTTCTTCTAAAGTGTATAACAAGGAGAAAGAAATTTTTTTAAAGCTCTGAATTCTGATGAGACATGATTATTTTGGGTGTTTTCATGCAAGGGTCATTATGTAACATAATGCCTGTGATTTATAACTTTTATTTTTATATAAATATGCTATTCAAATGAGAAATCATGTTGCTTATTTACTTGAATGCTTTTAATTTTTAAATTATCTTTTAATTTACAGATAATTATGTATTTAAATGGTACCCAATGTGATTATATATAGTATACATTATGGTGAATAAATCAATCTATTTTTCATTTCACATTCTTTTTTGTGGTGATAACATTTAAAATCTATTCTCAGTGGTTTTGAAATGTATATTAACTATAATTGGTGTTGTGCAATAGAGTTAAAAATCTTATTATTAAGATCTTCACAAACACATGGAAATTGAACAACACTCTGTTAACCAACCAATGGGCCACAAAAGAAATTAAAGAAGAAATTAAACAATTTCTACAACTAAATGACAACCCCAGCACAACATACAGGAATTTATGGGACACAATGAAAGCAGTTCTGTGAGGGAAATTAATAACAGTGAATGTATACACTCGGAAAATAGAGCAAACCAAAATAAACAATCTAATGATGAACCTCAGACAATTAGAAAAAGAGGAGCAAAACAAACCCAAAGCACACAATAGAGAGGAAATTATAAGGATCAGAGCAGAAATTAATGCAATGGAGACAAAGAGAACAAAACAAAGAATCAATGAATCGAAGAGTTGGTTCTTTGAAGGATAAATAAGATCAACAGACCCTTAGCCAACCTTATCAAACAAAGGAAGGAAAAGGCGCAAATCCATGCTATAAGGAATGAAAATAGGGAAATCAGCACAGATCCAGAAGAAGTCCAAGGGACAATAAACATGTACTTTGAAAATCTATACTCCAAGAAGATGGAAAATCTAGAAGAAATGGATAGATTCCTAGACTCATATGAATTTCCAAAGTTGAATGAAGAGGATATAATAATGTTAAACAACCTGATACCAATCTGGGAAATTGAAAATGTAATAAAAAACCTACCAACAAAGAAAAGCCCTGGTCCTGATGGCTTCACTGCTGAATTCTACAAAACTTTTAAAGAAGAGTTAATACCAGTACTCCTCAGTCTCTTTAATGAAACTGAAAGGGAAGCAGTACTCCCCAAATCATTCCTTGAAGCAACCATCACCTTGATTCCAAAGGCAGGGAAAGATCCCACCAAAAAAGAAAACTACAGGCCAGTCTCTCTCGTGAACATTGATGCAAAAATCCTCAATAAAATACTGTCAAACAGAATACAGAGAGTTATCAAGAAAATCATACACCCTGATCAAGTCAGATTTATTCCAGGGATGCAAGGCTGGTGCAACCTACATAAATCAATCAATGTAATACACTATATTAACAGACTAAAGGACAAAAACCATATGATTATCTCAATAGATGCAGAAAAAGCATTTGACAAAATCCAACACCCATTTATGATCAAAACCCTACAGAGAATTGGGAACGATGGACTTTATCTCAATTTAATAC
>PVIC010014222.1:19864-37012 GCA_004025085.1 Thryonomys swinderianus
AGCATCATACTCAATGGGCAAAAAATGAAACCTTTTACACTAAGGTCAGGAACAAGGCAAGGATGCCCGCTGTCACCACTCTTGTTCAATATAGTACTGGAAACATTAGCCATAGCAATCAGGCAGGACAAAGATATAAAAGGAATAAAGATAGGAAAGGAAGAAGTTAAACTGGCATTATTTGCTGATGATATGATACGCTATTTAGAGGATCCTAAAAATTCAACCAAAAGACTGCTAGACTTAATTACCAAATTTGGTAGTGTTGCTGGATACAGGGTTAATGCTCAAAAATCAACAACCTTTGTCTACACAAACAACAGACTCACTGAAAGAGAAATTGGGGAGGCAATCCCTTTCACAGTAGCACCCAGAAAAATGAAATACCTAGGAATCAACCTAACAAAGGAAGTGACAGACCTCTACTCTGAAAACTATAGGACTCTGAAAACTGAGATAGAAAAAGAAACCAGAAAGTGGAAAGATATCCCTTGTTCCTGGGTTGGGAGAACCAACATTGTCAAAATGGCTATACTTCCACAACTACTATACAGATTCAATGCAATTCCAATTGAAATCCCAATGGTATACTTCACAGAGCTAGAGAAAATAATACAAAAATTCATCTGGAACCACAAGAAACCTAGAATAGCAAAAGCAATTCTAAGCAACCACGACATGGCAGGGGGGTATTACAATCCTCAATTTAAAACTCTACTATAAAGCCACTGTGATAATAACTGCATGGCACTGGCAAAGTAACAGACCCGAGGACCAGTGGAATAGATTAGAAGATGCAGAAACAACCCCGGATACTCTAAGCCACCTTATCTTTGACAAAGGAGCCAAACATCCTCAATGGAGGAAAGACAGCCTCTTTAACAAATGTTGCTGGAAAAATTGGGCTTTAGCCTGCCAAAAGCTAAAGCTAGACCTATCTCTTTCACCATACACAAAACTAAACTCACAATGGATACGAAACTTAAACATTAAAACAGAAACAATAAGCCTGCTGGAAAACAGATTAGGTAAAACTCTTGGAGAAATTAGCTTAGGCAGAGACTTTAAGAGCCTCTAAAGCACAAGAACTAGCAGAAAGAATCAACAAATGGGATCTCATTCTACTGAAAAGCTTTTGCACAGCAAAAGAAATCACTGACACTGCCAAAAGACCACCAACAACATGGGATAAAATCTTTACTAGCTGTTTATCAGACAAAGGGCTATTATCTACAATATATAAAGAATTTAAACAGATTAGCCTCCCCAAGTTTAAAGACCCAATTCAAAAATGGGCATCTGAAATGAACAGACACTTCTCAGAGGCAGAAGTTAAAGCAGTTAAGAAACATATGAGGAAATGTTCAACATCACTGGTCATTCGAGAGATGCAAATGAAAACAACACTGAGATTTCATCTCACTTCACAAAGAATGGCTGCTATTACAAAATGAACCAACAATAAATACTGGCGAGGCTTTGGCGAGAAAGGAAACCTTCTCCACTGTTGGTGGGGTTGCAGACTTGTGCAACCATTGTGGAGATATGTGTGGAGATTTCTCAGAAAACTAAGACTAGGGGTACCATTTGAGCCTGCCATCCCCCTGCTAGGCATATACCCAAAAGAACTTAGAAAATCACAGTGGGAAGACAAATGTACACCCTTGTTCATAGCAGCTCAGCTTATGATAGCTCAATTTTGGAAACAACCCAAATGCCCATCAACTGGAGACTGGATAAAGAAGATGTGTTTTTTTTTTTTTATAAAATGGAGTACTATTCTGCCATAAAGAATGACAAGATTGATTCATTCATGTGCAGATGGATGCACCTGGAGGACATGCTAAGGAGTGAAATCCATAGAGCACAGATAGGCAAATACCGGATCTTCTCGTTGATATGAGCACCGGTAGATGCAAATGAGCTCTAGTAGTATGACAGTCTTTTTAGAAAGGAAAATTTCCAAAGGAAATTTGGTGTGGGGATATAATGAGGGGAAGGAATAAATATGATTCCGAAAGAAAATAAAAGAACATGTATATAGGGGGTGGGGAGGTGTGGGTGGGGATATAGGTAAAAATGAGAACTGACTGTGTCATATATTGGTACAAATTCCCCAATGTTATGTGTGATTGTGAGATGCATACAAATTGTACCAATAAGAATGCAATTAAAAAATCTTGTTATTAATAACTTATTGAAGCTTTACTTTTTGACCAAAGTCTCCCTACCCCCCTCAGTCTATACCACACACACACACGCACACACTCACATGCACACGCACACACACACACACACACAGATTCTGACTAAGATCCAATGTATTCTCTTACTTCAACTTTGGCTTTTTAAAGATACTGCATGTGAGTGAGATCAGACAGTAATTATCTTTTCAGTTTTGGCTGATTTCACTTGGCATGATATCTTTCAAATTCTCTTGTTGTCATAAGTGACAAGATTTCCTTATTAGGGCTGAATAACATTCCAACATGTGTATGTACCAAATTTAATTTATACATCCATCCATCGATGGATACTGAGTTTGAGTTTTCATGCAGGTTGTTGTGAATAATGCTTAAATGGACACAGGAGTTCAGATACTTTGTATACATACTGATACCAGTTTTTTTGGACATATTCCAGGATTGGACTTACAATGCACTTTAATTTTTTTTTTTTTTTTTTTTTTTGAGACAGGGTCTCGCTTTGTAGTTCAGGCTGGCTCTGAGCTCACTATGTAGCCCAGGCAAGCCTGGAACTCAGCAATCCTCCTGTCTTTGCCTCCTGAGTGTTAGGATTACAGGCACTTACAGGCACTGTGATATATGGTATTGATGGCTGGTGGGCGTGTGTCACTATGCCCAGCATTGTATGTGGTTACTGGGGTTCGAACTCAGGACCTTGCACTTGCGAGGCAGGTGCTGGAACCACTGAGCTAACCCTCCGGCCCGCTTTAAATATTTTTTTAAATTAGAAAGACATTCTCCTTCTTTGGTTAAGTTTTGATTTGGAAAATAAGACAGTATTGAGCTTTGACTTGTATCTTTTTGTCTCTCAAAACATGCAGTTGACTAAAAAATCCTTTCAGCTTTAACTTGACATTTCTCAATTCTCCATTACTCCATCTCTAAACTGTTGTCTCTTACTCAGAATTTTCCTCTTATCTTTAATTAGCTTTTATTTTTCTCACCATTTTTTTCTCATTTTATTCTCATTACAGTCACCATTGTAATCAGGTGAGTTTTATACTTTCTATTGCATTTTTCTTATTCATTAATATGTCATCCTTTTGGTTTGAGGAAATGCCTTAGCATTTCTTGTAGGATAGATGGAGTGGAGGTATATTCTCCTAGGTCTTATTTGTCTGCAAATAATTTACATTTCTTTCATTCCTAATGGATAGCTTGTTGGATATATTATTTTTGTTTGACTTTTTTCTTTAATACTAGAAACTCTCATGTCGCTGTCTACTGGTGTGTTGGGTTTTTGTTGAGAAGTCAGTGTCAGGCAAACTGGGACACTCTTGTTTGCTACTTCCTCCAGCTGCTTTGTGAATGTTTTCCTTGAACTTTCAGATGCTTCATTCTAATGTGCCTAAGGTTAACATGGTTGAATTCAATCTGACTGGTGACCGTTTGCTTCTATATCTGGATTTTTAGCTTTCTTTAGATTGGAAAAGTTTTTGTTATTATTTATTTGAATAGGCCTTTTAGTCTGCAGCCATACCACCCTGAACATGCCCTATGTCATCTGATTATCCTTTCTATCCCTTTGGCATTCTCAAATTCCAAAACCCAGTAACCAATATTTTTGCTCTTTCAGTGCCTTCCCAAAGCTCCTATTCTCATTTTTCATTCAGGTTTTCTTCCTTACTGTGTATATCAATAATGCTTGTTTTTGAACTAATTCTTTCTTCTGTTTGATCAATTCTGCCCTCAAGGCTTTCAGTCATGATTTTAATTTTACCAAGTGTATTTTTTAGTTCAAGGCTTTCTGTTTGTATTTTCAAAAGTTCTTCTATCCTCTGTTAAGTTTTTCTTTCTTTCTTTTTTGGCGGTACCGCGGATTGAACTAGGGCCCTTGTGCTTCCACAGTAGGTACGGTACCACTTGAGCTAAATCACTGCCCAAGTTTTCTCTTTTTAAGACAAATGCACTGTTTTCTGTGTTCTGTTGAAGATTGTTGAATTTCCTTCAAATAACTATTTTGAATTCTATAGCTAGGACTTTGTTATATAATCAGTTGTAGGTACCTTCTTTAACATCTTGGGTGAGGTCCTGGTTCCTGAAACTTCTTGATGTTTATTGGTGTATGTTATTATTTGAGAGTGAAGAATTAGGTATTTATTTGAGTCTTCCTAGCATGGTTTCCTTGTGTCCATCTTTCACCAAATCTTAAACAGCCTGCTTTTTTTTTTTGAGCCTATGTTACTTCTGTTTCGCTTTACACGGTGCCTCAAATCTGAGCTCACTCTTGGAGTGTTTCTTGGTCTCAGCGCCAGAGGGTGATCCAAGCTCCGGTTTGTGCCAGATCTGCTGTTGGACTGTTATTCACTGTGCACTGGAGGAGCACCTAGAAAACATAACTGTCATCCCTCCAAGCCTCTTCCTGGGAAGACGCCCAGGTGCCCCATTCAGAAGCAATGACGTGTGTCATCACACACTGTAGAATTTGTCTTTTATCTGGGAGGAGTCACAGCATCTGGACTGGCCCTGGCTCTTCTCCCAAACCACTGGTAGCCAGTGGGGAAGCACGATGTCTGAGCCTCAGTTCACCGCTCGCGGAGACAAACCCAGCACTGGACAGGACCAAAGCTTGCGCTCTTAGGTGCTGCCACTGGCCGTGTTGGGCTTGTGGCCAGAACTGCTGCAGCTAGGCTCGCCCTGAGTTCTGAGGCAAAGCCTGTGCTTGTCCTCTGGTCCTGGTCCCAGCAAATGGATACTGGTCCATACTGTGCTGCCCAAGCTTGAGGCAGTATTGGTAAAGGCAGTTCTTCGGCCACCATGTCTGAAGATAAACTGGGTCACGTTTGAGCTTCACTGGCACAAGTCTCACCGATGTCCCCAGGCCCATGGTACAGCTGGCAGTCATACAGGCTGAAACATAACCTGCCTGCCTGCAGGTTTCTTCTTGGTTCTGTGGCCCACTTAGAGATGCCAACCACAATAAGTGTGGCTTGGAGGTAGCTGTACTCTCTGAGATGAGGGACATGGTATGGATGCTAAGTCCCATGTCAACCTTTATCTTATTCGAATCTCATAGCTACAAGGATTGGTTCAGTTTTCGGGAGTGGTATGCCCCGGGGCCCTCACAAGGCTGGCCATGAAGCAGACCAGGCCTTTAGTCTGTCCCACTTGTGCACAGGTCTCCACTTGATCCCAGGGCTGGAGTGGAGGTTCTGTCCATAAGATATGGCCTACGTTTAAGGTCCCTTGGCTTTGGGGCTAGGTCTCACTGTAACATACCCAGTACTGAGCTACAACCCAGTATCCTGTATTAATTTTATGGTCCTATTTCTTACCTGCTTAATTCTTGCTACCTCTCTTCTGTGCTGTTCACAGTTGAACAGAATGTGAACAGTCTCTCAGATACCTAGATAATGTGGCTTCTCAGCCCACAGGTACATGCCTAGAGCTATGGAATCCTGCCTGGTATTAAAAGTGTGAGACCTAAACTTAATTTTTTCTTCCTCTACAAGTGGAAAGCATTTCTCTCAATGCTGCTAAGGTTGGGAGAGGAGTGACACAGGCAACTTTTTCTGTTCTTGCCTTCTTCAAAGACTCTGTTATTGTTATATTAAAATCAGTCTCCATGGACTCTCACAGAGGTTGCTTAGCTCTGGTGAGGATAGTTTGGCACAGAAATAGCTGTTTAAATTGATGTGTCTGTGGGGAGAATATTGCTGGAGGTTCCTGCTCAGCTATCATCTTGCTCCGTCTGTAATTCTTCACTTTTAATTTCCTGTAGATACCTGAGTTTTATCATGAAATACAACTGAAATAGTCAAACTCCCTGGAGAGGAATAATTCCATGAGCACTGTGCAAAGATAGCCTTCCTCTATCTTTTCAATAGTATTTTGCAAAGAAGTATTAATTCCACAAATATCTACAGATTGTTTCATTTCATGTACTGTGAGCAAAAAATCAGGAAAGAATAATAGAATTTTCCTATGAGAAAACTTGAAAATGAGATTCCAATAGTTCTTTATTCTTTGTTCATTTGGTCCTGAGTGACGTTTTCTCAATATCACATACTTTGTATGGATTATACTCAGTTTATCTTCTGTTGATTTTTTATTTTTAACATACCATTTGTTCAAGATATACATCAAAATATTTGAAAGATATAGTTACACAATCTAAAATTAGCCCAGAATCATCCCATCTATTTTCATTTGTTAACTTTTAAAACTTGACTGAAAGTAGATCATTTCTTTCAGTTTGAGATCTTCAAGAAAGAAGCTCAGGCCATTCCTCCTCAGCCATTATCATTCAGAGGGAACTTGAATATTGTTGATAAAGTTTTCTCATCATGATACATAATGCTATAGCCAAATAGACACATACTTTATGTAATATGGAGATCAAAAAGCTTAATAAGTGTTCTCTCAAGCATTTTAACGTATGGTATAAAATATCATTTAAAAGAATGTTCTGAGTTGACAAGAATTTAGAAGACTGAAGTGAATATTGAAAAAGCCTCTTCAATTAGGACTTGAGGTCCCATTTGAACCTGCTATTTCCTTGCCGGATATATTCACAAAAGCAAAGCATCATACCACAGGGACATATGCGCTCCCATGTTTATGGCAGCTCAGTTTGCAATAGCTAAATCTTGGAAACAGCCCATATGCCCATCAAATGGAGACTGGATAAAGAAGATGCACTTTATAAAATATAAAATGGAGTATTACTCAGACATAAGGAATGAAAATTAGACACATTTATAGCTAAATGGATGTACAGTGAAGTCATACTAATAAGTGAAGTAAATAAGGCACACACGTGTAAATACCATATCATTTCTCTAATGTGAGAAACTAAAAGTGTAAATGAGGTCCAAAATGTATAATAGTATTGTGAAATTGGAAGAAAATCTTCAAATGGGAAAGGGAATGCCGTGAGGGCAGGGGAAAAGCAAAAAAGAAAGAAAATTTGAAGATAAAAAGAAAAAAATAGAAATAAAGCTTTAAATGTATGGGAGATGAAGGGCTGAAGGAATAAGAAAAAAATAAGAATCAAGTTTGTACATACTTGTGAAAAATCAAAAGTAAAGAGGATTATTAGCAGAGCCTATATTTGAAAATTTCATTTTCTTGTTCTCTAGGTTTATTTTATGTTTCTCTGGAGGTTTCTAACGCAATAAAGTGAGAGTAACTGTTAATAAGAATATATCTTTTCTTTCACTTAAATTTAGTCCTTAGGCAATGTTCTGAAACTTAATAACTTGAATTTGGTCAGAAGAAAAGTAAAGATAACTTAGTGGTCAAGACCCTGTCGTAATATAATGCTTCCTGAAATTCTCTGAAATTCAAGTTGGCGAGTTTGTCACTAGCACAAAGCAGTGAGAGGCCAAATAACATACTTCTTAAAACCATTGAAGGTATAAACTAAAAATAATAAGCAGTATAAAACACAGACTACTTTTAACATAGACTACTTTTTATAAGGAAATCTCATGGACAGGAACTTCACTGCACTTGGAATTAGAAGGTAGACGTCCAAATCTTCCTTATACCTTATCCAGCTAAATGACTATGAAAAGGAAAGCTGGTTTTGATCCTTAGTTTATCTAATGGAAAAGTTGGGAAATATAGTATCAAGATAATATTCCACATTCCAGAAATATTTCAGTGTCATAAATTTAAAATAAATGAAAAAATGCCATTTTTTCTTTTTGATATTTGATTCTTGCTGCTATAAAGCAGAGAAAAACACTAAAAATCAACAAAATTCTCACTCAAAACCTTTCTGATCTGCCCATAAAAAACTCATTATCTTGTCGGACATGGTGGCTCATGCCTGTCATCCCGGCACTCAGGTAGCAGAGGCAAGAGGGTTGCTAAATTTGAGGCTTGCTTGGGCTACATAGTGAGCTCAGGGCCAGCCTGAACTACAAAGTGAGACCCTGCCTCAAAAACAGGCTCATAATCTAGAGGGAAGGGTCTAAGAAATCTAGTCAGGAAGAAAGTGTTAAAAAGAAAGCTTAAATGTGTATACCTACCCACCCTACTTTTCTCTTAGTTGCATGGACTTACCTCAGAAAAGCAGCTCTGTTACTTAATTTCTATATAAATGTGGGTGATTGAATTTCAATTCTTTTGACTGTTAAGTAGGAATAATAATATATCTACATTGACAAGATTTAGTGAAACTAAAAAGTCTATAACATATGTGAAGCTTCGAACATGGCACATAAAACCCCTGTGTCTGCACACTGTTCCAAATTGTTACTCCTGTACTTCATTCAGTCCTACTAGTTTGAACAAATTCTGGTCTGCTTCTTTGAGAGATCTGATTATGAGGTCAAAGATAAATCATCACATATCATTTAACTTTGTTAAAAGAGAGCTGTTCTATATGTTTAGGGTTTTTTTGTTCCAATACATCATGGCCAGCTAGAAGGGCATAGCACTGCTTATGTGGAACACAAATGTTCAAGAAGGCCCAGACCACAGGGCAAGCTCCTGTTATAGGAATACAACATTAAAGGAGAATATGCCAGATGTAGTTTCATTTATAAAGGACCTATTAGCAACAACAAAAATAAATCTAGCTACAACACATAACATTTTTTTAAATCATTGAAGAATTTAATCAAGTATTTTTCCTTTTTCCATGAAGGACGGGTTCTTAGAAATGTTCAGATAGTATTAACTTAGTTGGGTTAATATTATTGCTTAACAGTTTTTGAGGTATTATTTTTATTAAGAAATGACTAAATTAGATGAAAAGAAAATAAGATTTTAATTTCCAATAAAATTCTTTAGTTTATATTCATTTTGTGTCCCAAATACTAGCTACATGTTGTAAAAGAATTATTGATACAGATGACTACCCCAAAAGACTGTCACTTAAGACTTACAGTATTTAGTAATAGTTTTAATAAGTAAAGTCAAATTATTGTTTCATTAAATCCAATGTTTGTCCTGACATTGTGACTAAAGGAATAGTTTTGAAAATCAGTATTTTTTCTAAATCCACATAACATACCTGAAAAGTTAACTATAGTTCTCCAAATGCTTAATGTTTCTTTAATATAGTCTATTAGAAGTATATTGTTCATTATTTGTGAAGTTTATTATAGAAATTGATTTTTTTCAGTTTGGAAATACACATATTGTCAGATATTTTTCATGTGAAGTACTGTTGTAATTTCCTATTTTCTCTCTTTCAAGAGTATGAGATGTACCCTTACTTCTCACACTTCAGTTGTTCAGTTTAAGACTTTTTAAGGCTAAAATTAAATTCTGTTTCTCTTCATTCATGACATTGTAAACGTTTTTCTTTGGAAAACTAGAGTGCACTGATACATCCACAGGCTGTGCCATGGTGCCTTCTATTCCTTTTCCCCAGTAAAAATCAATAGCTTTGGAGTTCATCATCATGTAACTTTTTAAAAAAATTTAATTTAATTTATTGGTACATTTTATCTACACATCACAATTACACTCCACATTGAGAATTTGTACCAGTATATGGGATAACTTAATTCTCATTTTTCCTCTTCCCCTACCCACCCTACAACCCCCCACCACTATATACACAAGCTTTGTTCCCTTTTTTATCCATTACTTTTCTCTTTTCTCATTATTTACCCCTAAACCACATTTCCCTTTGAATATTTACTATTTCACAATATTGATCATGCATTCTAGAACACATTTACAGCTTCAGTTTCTTATACCCAAGGAAAGATATTTGCACATCTGTGACCTATGTATTTCACTTGAGTGTGTCCTGAAAGCATGTCCATTTGAGTAGAAATGACTCAACCTCATCATTGTTTATGGTAGAGTAATACTCCAATATATTTATTTTATTATTATTATTATTATTATCATTTTTTAAATCTTCTTTATCCAGTCCAGAGTTGATGGGCATGGGCATTTGGATTGTTTCCTAGATTTAGCTATTATAAACTGAGCTGCTATAAACATGGGTACACATATGTCACTGTGATATGACTCTTGTAATTATTTGTGTATATCCCCAGCAGAAGAATAGCATATAGATCTTATTCAGATTATTTTTCTCTCAAATTCCCAGTACACTCATATATACCAGCTAAAGGTCTTCCTAAAGCTCAACTTCTTCTTCATGGTCAATTTGTGCAGCAGATTCTACAAAGTGTATCACAGCAATCATTTTCTTTCTTTTCCCCTTTGTTGATGAAATACTTGAGATTTAGCTAATCCCATTTTCCCTACCTGCAACTACTGTCACCATCAGGCTGGTGTACAAATTAATGTTAAATTCGAGATCATAATTTTATGAGAAAATTTCTTAATCTTAAATTCCTTCTGTTCCTTCTTTTGGCTGGACTACGGATGTAACAAGTCCTAGGTGCAAGAGCAAAGCTAATGGAGTCCCAGGATGTTATACAGTGGGATTTGTGGCCCTCTCTAGACTGGTGAGAGATAAATGGTTTGTGTGGGTTGAGACACTGAATTTTGGCATATTTTTAACAGAAAATTGTGGTCTAAGAATTGATTACTTACATAAAACTGAAATTTCATTGCAATTCTTAAAGATTATTTTAAGGTGCCTCAGGTGTCCAAATTCTTGGTAATTTCCACCTTCAGATTCATCTTTAATCTTCTTACCTCCTTTTCAAATAGTTAAGAATCATGCCCTGAGCACCAACTGTGGACACATCACTGAAAGATATTTTACTTCAGATTCATCTTTAATCTTCTTACCTCCTTTTCAAATAGTTAAGAATCATGCCCTGAGCACCAACTGTGGACACATCACTGAAAGATATTTTAAGTGAATACTTAATTCCTTTGAAGAAGAATGAAATCTAATTAACTAATTAAATGTAAACTTGTGAAACAAATTTTTTTTTTTTTTGAGACAGGGTCTCGCTTTGTACTTCAGGCTGGCCCTGAGCTCACTATGGTGCCCAGGCAAGCTGCCACGAACTCAGCAATCCTCCTCTCTCTGCCTCCCGAGTGCTGGGATTACAGGTGTGAGCCACCATGCCCAGCACTGTGTTTTAGGTATTGATTGCTGGTGGGCATGAGTCACCATGCCCAGAATTCTATGTGGTTACCGGGATCGAACTCAGGACCTTGGGCTTGCAAGGCAGGCACCAGAACCACTGAGCTAACCCTCCGGCCCAAACTAATATTTTTACATACAGAAATTTTAAGAGTATGTAAGAATGAGTCAATACGAATAGGGAAATAACTTGAATAATTTAAAATTGTCTAGCAAGATGGAACATTAATATTTTTGTGTTTTTTTTTTTTTTGAGACAGGGTCTTGCTTTGTAGTTCAGGCTGGCTCTGAGCTCACTATGTAGTCCAGGCAAGCCTCGAACTCAGCAGTCCTCCTGTCTCTGCCTCCCCGAGTGCTGGGATTACAGGCATGAGCCACCACGCCTGGCTATATTTTTGTGTTTTTTATCATATTTTGAAAGGTTATGTTGGATTTAAAGTATATTACATATTATGTTGTATTTGTAAGCAAATATGGAGAGATGTGTACTTGATTGCTTGTATAATTTCATCCCATTTCTTTTACAGTCATCATTGACATCTTCTTGGTTTTACTTTTCTTTTTTTTTTTACCACCTTTATTCCATCTAGACAGGCCTCTTTGAGACCAGTGCCTGTACTGTTCAGTAATCTATCCTTAAAACATGTGGAACTAACAAGTGAATGAAAAAATAAATGTTATTTGTTAGGATAATTATTTAAAGAAAATTAATAAAGCTTGATTTCTGTGTAGTGAATTGTCTCATTGAAATATGACAGGCAAGGTAGATTGCCAAATTGTAAAGTTCTTTTAATATAAGCATGGAATTTCCCATTTTCTTTTGACACTGAGAAGTTACTATAGAGTTTTAATAGAAATATGACAAGAATATAATTATATTTCATTAAGAAAATATGAGATGTGTATGTAGGATAGATGAAGGGTGATATAGCCATAGTGGAAAGCAGGCAAAGATAGCTATTATGGTAGCCTGTGGGTGTTCAGCATAGTGGGTGTAGGAGCAGGGCTCTAGTTACAGAAAGAGAATGCCTAGGATGCCATATTCATGGGTATGGAAAAGGGAGACACAGTATTGAATTTAGTGTTTTAAACTTTTATGTCTGGAAAAAGCATGTAATATATATAAAACGTGATCCTCAATTGCAGTGTAAACTATTGAAAGCTAAATTTATAAAAAGTTAAGCAGCAATTACCTTTGAAAAGAAAGGATAAAGACTCGTGTGTATATATAGACTGAGGGATGCAAATATTTTAAGTTAGCATAGAAATATCTTAGAAGTCTTAATGTTCTGTAGTATAGCACTAGTCCTTGACAAAAATTTCAAAGTTAACTGGCGATACCTTAATTTCCCTCTGCCTTGAGACCTGCAGTGGTCCACTCTTGGATCAGAGAGCATCAGTCGGGTCCTACACAGGCCTAGGAAAGTTGCATCAGTACAGTTCACTTTCTGGAGCTTTCTACTGCTACAGTTAAAGGTCTCTGGCTTCTCCATCTCATCGCCGTCAGTCACATTTCAAGGTGAGATTAAATATAATATGGACAAGTGTGTATTTATATTAGCACTAGAAAGCTGACGGATGGATTTCTCTCCTGTCATAGATTTTTATAGAGCCATTTATGTATGTTAATTCTTTATTTTACCTTTATAGCTAGTGCACAAAAAAGATTACATGATGTTAATTTTTGAATTGATAAAATGGATATGAGAAAAGGATTTTAGATGGTCCTTTGCAGTAACTCAATTCTCAAATTTTGGCTATGTATTGTATCTCTAGTTTACCAAATGGTTTTTTACTCTACTTAGATTGGAAAATTGAAACTACTGACTTCATTAAATCTGTTATTTTGGCATTACATGCATATAATCTAAACAGTGAATCACATTATGCAGAGAGCACAATAAATGTGTCTCTCACATGGCACTGGGGAGGCTTAATGCCAGGCCCCGCATAAGTAGAGCAGCAGTGATATACTCATCTTGCTCGTGTTTGAAAGTTAAGTAATTTGGATGAAAAAATGTGTGTGATTTGTGAATCATAAAGTGCTATAAAATATGTAGTGCTAGTGTTTGTGGTTATATACAGAATACACTTTTATATGAAGGCTCTAAAATGATTTTTCTGATATGACTTTTAATATGTTCAATTTAAGAATCTCATTCAGTTTTCTTGTGACTCTGAAGGGTGCAATTAGATAGCATGAATTCTCAGACCCATATCCACCCTTCAGACAGGTATTTGCTGAGGTGTTTTCATTATCATAAAGGAAAGAGTATCAGAGATAAAACGAGAGAAAAAAAGATCAACAATACTATGTATATGTATATATATATATATATATATATATATATTTTTTTTTTTTTTTTTTTTTTTGAGACAGGGTCTCGCTTTGTAGTCCAGGCAGGCCCTCAGCTCACTATGTAGCCCAGGCAAGCCTAGAACTCAGCAATCCTCCTGTCTCTGCCTTCAGAGTGTTGGGATTACAGGTGTGAGCCACCACACCCGGCACTGTGGTATGTAGTATTGATGGCTGGTGGGCGTGAGTCACCACGCCCAGCATTGTATGTGGTTACCAGGATTGAACTCAGGGCCTTGTGCTTGGGAGGCAGGCACTGGATCCACTGAGCTAAATCTCCAGCCCAATAATACTATGTATATTTTGTAATATGTTTTAAAGCATACTCTAAAGTTACCATCTAACTGAAAAAATCCCACCTACAAATGCTAATTGCTTTCAAATGAGTTATTAAAATAAAAGTAATGAATATTCAGATATGTTGTAACCAATTGTTCAGTAAAGTATTATTGAGAAAATCTCTAAATCCTAAATGGATAATACCAGAAAAGCCTAAAGTTATCTCAAAAGATTTCAAGATTTTTAAAATCTCAGTACCAACTCTTAAAAATATGTTAGTAAATTTGTATATTTTTCTTTGTGAGAGAAATATTATTTATAGTAGAGTCTCTAATCAGAAAATACATGCCATGAATTATATGTAGTTTCTTATACAAAACTCAGGGTTTGCATGTTTCTGTTTTTAAAAAGTATTTTATTATGCACCAATACCATACTTCTACTAGTGTTCTTTATATATAATTTGAATTTTTGAAAACTTTAAATGTGCTGTCAACTTTGACAAATGTTATCACAGTTTACTGTATCGAGTTGGCATTATACAGAAATTAACAACCATATTGGTCTAGAAACATTAAATATTTTTTTCCATTTGTACAAGGGTAATGCCCTGTATTAAATTTGTGAGGTCTTATCTACATGAGTTTGGTTACAGAAACAAAAATTTCTCCAAATAGAAATATTTTATTTCACTTTTATTAAGTTTATTGGTGTCATTTGGTTATAGATAATGATCACATTCATAATAGGGAATTTGTACCTGTACATGATATATCTTGTTTCCTACTTTTTCCCATTTCCCTTTCCCTCTTTCATCTTTTTCCCCTCTTTTTTCCCTCTTTTCTTCTGTTTTCCCTTTCCCTTCCTTTTTTTTCTCCCTTCCTCATTTCCCTTTTAATTTTGAATAATTTTTCCTATTACACAAAATCTATAGTTAAATTGTCATTATTTGATTATGATATGTCTCTACATAGAAGATTCACAAAATTTCACCAAAAAACTTCTAGATTTAATTACCAAATTCAGTAGTGTAGCTACACACAGAGTCACCACTTAAAAACATCAATAGCATTCCTGCTACTGAAGTGAAACAAATGAAATATTTAGGACTCCATCCAACAAAGGAAGGAAAAGATCTTTATGTTCAAAATTACTGTATTCTGAGAAAGGAGATCACCAAGAATATCAGAAAATGGAAAGATATGCTTTGCTCTTGGGTAGGAAAAACCAACAGAGAGAAAATGACCTGTTTTAAATATACTTTCCTAGCTTTGGAGAGATTATCTCCTTATATGATTTCTTTAGATATTATGATTGATAGCCTAGAAGTCCAGCACTGTAAGGGTGAAACTAAGGTGAAGAAAGTTGAGTATTCTGGGAAATTTAAAAGGACACTAGTCTTCAGGTCTTAGTAATAAATGAATAATTTTAATACAATATTAAAATTCAAGTTAGGGATGGGGGGATATAGTTCAGTGGTACTGCCACCTGGCTGGAAAGTACAAGGTTGAGTTCAATCCTCTGTTCTGAAGAAAAAAAGAAACAACCACAATGAAAAAAATTAAATTAGTTCAAAAACTAGTATTGAATGTAAAATTTTAAGTAAAGAAATGATCAGGATTACAGATTTTTACTTTTATCCCAGGCCATAGTGTGGCTTACAGTATTCCTAGTGAGACACTTTTTAGTTTCTGAAGCTGTAAACTTCTGAATTACTTCTTCTAATGTTTTTTTTTAAGTTCAAGTATTAGACTACACATGTATTATCTAAACTGATGAAATATTTTAACAAAATTTTTAATTTTAAAATTTCTGTAATATTCTATAGTAATATCTGACATTTTGGTTGGACTTGTATATGAAATCTGACAAATAAGCTTTTCCATCAAACAAACCTACATATTATTTACCCCTAGAAGTAACAACAAAATATTCACCATTCATGGAACTTAATTTATATTTACAAATCAAAGCATAGCATTCATCCTTCTTTTATGAATATAATTCTGAAAATATGTTTGCACAAACATCAGAATCAATCACCAGAATATTCTGAAACACACACACACACACACACACACACACACCACATAACAATAAGGAATTATTTGTGCCACACAGATACATGAATCTAAAATTCAAACATAGCTACATACTTATAATAATTTTAAAAACGTGTTGACTCAAATCTTTATCCACCTTATATTTGAGAGTGTAATTTATTTCGTCTACTATTCATTTCAAGAAATAATCCTAATATTCAAAATGCTATTAATGATTATTTAGTAATTCTATTCCTATAAATAGTTTTTTCCCATTCAGATATGATTTTGTTTTTATCCTTGTGACAAGAATTTGAGGTGGAAATATATTTTCTCTCAAAGAGGTGAGCCAACAAAGTAATCTAGATTTGTAGTACAGAGATTTGAATGAAGAACACTTACTAGTGCAAATAGAAAAGCTTGAGTTTGCTGCCCAAAGGTTCAAGCATTGCCGGGTATGGTGGCTCACGCCTGTAATCCCAGCACTTGGGAGGCAGAGGCAGGAGGATTGCTGAGTTTGAGGATTGCCTGGGCCACATAGTGAGCTCAGAGCCAGCCTGAACTACAAAGCGAGACCCTGTCTCAAAAAAAAAAAAAAAAAAAAGTTCAAGCATTGGAAACTTAATCCCCAAATTTATATTAAAGATATTTGGATATATGTCATTTGGGAGGTAATTGAGATTATGCAGGTGAGCTCTTGTGATGGTATTAGTGGGTCCATAAGAGCAACACAAGCCGCACACTTGCCATGGCCCCATGGGAGACCCTCACTCATGTTATGATCTAGCAAGAGGGTTCTCACCAGATGCCAGCCCCATGTATTTGGATTTTCCAAACTCCATAACAATGAGCTATTCAAACCACTATTATTTATAAATCATTTCATTTTAAAAATTTTCTTATAGCAACAGAAAACAGACTAAGAAAATCACTATGAGGTTTTGTAACGGAAAGTGAAAAACAATAATGTGTGTCAAGTAGACACAAATGCTAATAACCAATTTAATTTTATTACAGCCATCACATTTATTTTCCTTAAATTAATTTATATTTACTAACAAGTACAATGGACTGAGCCACTAAATATTTAATAACAGTCATATTTAAGTAATCTCCATTTGCACCCATCTATGTATACACAGAGTAAAGGAAGTTAGGAAACATAAATTTGGTTAACATATTTAGGAAATAAGTTAAATTGTGCTAATAATTTGAAAATTAATAAATCCCACATCCTTCAAAAAA
>PVIC010014223.1:0-36897 GCA_004025085.1 Thryonomys swinderianus
CAAGGCACCCAACCCTGGTATAGACTGGTCATGGTAACTCTCATCCCAGTTGCCAAGTTTCTCTGAAGCCTCCCTCACAGCTGGGAGTGACCAGCCCAAGGACCGAGTTAAAGAGAACTGGGGGATGTTCTCTGGGGCTAGGGGGATGGAAGGGGGAAGAAAGTTTCTCTGAGTCCCAAGCTCCCCTTCCTTCCTGCCTTGGACATAGCTGTGTAGAGATGAGATGTGTGGAGCTGTTGCAGCCATCTTTTGACCATGTGACAACAGAAAATCAGACCCGTGAGTCAATTCTGGTCTCTACATGCCTGGTGGGGCCACCAGAATCCCTTTAGATGGACCCCAGTGAGCAGGGCCTGCTGTATGTCCCAGTGTACTGGCTCTTCCCAGTGACCTTATGAGCCATGACAGGTGAGGAAACCGAGGCCAGAGGTGCAGGGAAAGCCGGTATGAGGCCTCTCTGTGGAGAGGGACAGCTGGGCCCCCCCAGCCTGCTCAGAGCCATAGCCAAGGCTGCCTGCCACTGGCCACTCACAGGACGGTGGGTGGCATGGCCAGGTGCTCAGATTGGAGCAGTGAACAGACCTCACTTGTCCTGGGATGGCCACCTGGGGACAGGTTCACAGTCCATTTTCTCTACACAGCTGGGGCTGGGGCCCATCAAAAATATGACCCAGGCAGGGCCTGCTGGGGGATGAAGTCATGTGGAAAAACACTCAAGTCAGAACAAAACT
Organism: Thryonomys swinderianus; assembly: GCA_004025085.1. Classification (NCBI taxonomy): domain Eukaryota; kingdom Metazoa; phylum Chordata; class Mammalia; order Rodentia; family Thryonomyidae; genus Thryonomys; species Thryonomys swinderianus. The sequence continues at coordinate 732 of PVIC010014223.1, forward strand.
GTCTTTCTGCTAACAGCGTCGTCAGGCTGCCAGCATCCTGGATCGCCCTGCCTCTCACCTCTCCTACCGCCCCGGGAGCGAGTGGGGAAGACCGGCTCCTCCGTGGCTCTGGTTACATCACTGGGCAAACACTAATGTTCGGCCGACCCACCCAGGAGGGGTTGCTGGGCGCAGCCCTGCAGGGCCTGGGCTCGCCTGACCTGCTGGGAGTCTAGGGCACACACAGGGCGCCCCCAGATCTGGGTGCCTGGGCCCAGCTCAGGAAAAGCCCTTTGTGCACACAGTCCACGCGTCAAAGCAGTGCTTAACTGAGCAGTTTCTTTGCTCCTTCTGCCAGGTGTTGGTTGACCTTGGGGCTACGCATGTGGGAGGAGCAGACACAGGAGGGAAGGGGCAGATCCCTCACGTGGAGGACGGCACACAGCAGGGTGGGGCCTGGAGACAGAAAGCAGCAAGACGAGCTCTTCCTTGACAACGTAGCTGCACCCAGGACCCAGGTGCCGTCCTAGTGCTCTGTCATTGACTGCTCTGGAGGGAGGGTAGTGATGCCAAGGACTGACATCCCCTGCCGCAGGTGACGGTGGGCCAGGTGGGGTGACGCAAGGCAGGCAGGTGAGATGGCTCAGAGGTGACCTGAGGAAAGATCACAGAACCACCAGGAAGAGAGACAAAGCTTTTGGGTAGCAGGAGGGTGGAAAGGCTGGAAGCACAGGATGGGCAGAGTAAGGGCAATGCAAAGTGGGGGTGGCACAGTGCTGGGAAGCAGTGGAGCAATCCTCTGTGGGTGGCCCGGGGAAGAGACATCCAGAGACCGCAGCATGGCCCCAGGTAAGGGGAAGGCGGGCTGGTGTGGAACAGTCACAAAAGCATGGGAAGGACAAGACAGAATAGCCAGGAGGACCCATCCCTTCAGGCCAAGGGTACAGGATGGGTGAGCCACAGTGTCTACTCTCATTCAGTGATCCAGAAACTAAAAACACCAATAGGATAAAAATACAGGTAGAGATCCTGGTTAGTACAGAGGCTCCACCAGTGTCAAGACCCAGATTCCTTCCATCTGGTCACGCTACCGTCGTCCAAACCCAGCCCTGGCGGCTTGGCTAAGAGCGGCCTCTCCAGCTCCCACTGCTACATCTGCATCCCGCCTAGTGGGACAAGGAAAGAGGATAAGAGGGGTATACGTATCCAGTTTCAAGCTGTGACTCAGAATTCCACATACTGCTGTTAACATCCCATAAAGAAAACATAGAAGTAAGACCAAGCATAGCTATAAAAAGTGCTGAATACCACAGGCTGTTGTGTGCCCATTAAAAAAAAAATCCATTGTGGATGAAGGAGAATATAGATCTATAGAGGTTATGACATCACAGAGGTTTCTCGGAGCTTAGGATTTATTATTTGCAAACTGTATCCTATGAATAGCCACAATTTCTTCTTCCTCTTTCAAATTAGTATACATTTGCAACGCATAAATACATCCATCCTGGGGGGGGTGTCGGTACATCTATGTGTCACATCTTGATCCTTCTTAAATGTGGACAACCAGCTGTTCTCTGCCAACAATACACTGTGTTTTCCCAGGGAAGTTTGACCACTTCGGACGGGCTGAGTGATCCCCACTCTTGAAGGAATTATCGGACACTCCCTTAGCCTGGGTGCTATGAGGTAGCTCAGCAGGGTCTGCGTTGGTGGATCCTGGGAACACAGTTTTTGTGGGAGAGAGTTTAAGGCTGTATCAGTCATCTTTCCCATCACTGGGACAAAATACCCAAGATCCACAACTTTGGGCTTCCAGTCGCAGGGAGTGCGGTTCACGGTCAGCTGAGACCGAGGCAGAAACAGCATGGCGGAGCAGAGGTGCTCATGGCATGACACCCAAGACCTAGAGAGAAAGGAGGAGCCAGGGATGAGGCCATACCTTTCCGAGCTACGCCGCATGATGTGCCTTTTTGTACCCATCCACTGATGAGTAAGGGACCCCATGATCCAATCACTTTCCCAAAGCCACACTCCTGAATACCTGAGATTCTGGAGGTTGTTTTAGATCTAAACCATCAAATGGCTTTATGCTTACAGGTCTGACATACAGGTTCATGAAGTTTAAGTGAGGTTGTTACCCTGCAAAGCTGAGGAGCCAATTGAAAGCCCTGTTCAAGGCCCTCCATGCCCTGCTCTATGGTCCCTTTATAGCTGCTCTGCGGCGCATGCTTGGGTTAGAGCATAGGATGAAGAAAAAGGCGATTGAAGGACTTTGGAGAGGTTGGCAGTATCCCCTGGGCTGGGCGTGGCCACCGTGGGCCTCCCCGCCCCCGTGCTTGCCGTGGCCAAGTGAGGATTTGGCTGGGCTCATGCCTGGCACACGCAGCCAAATGTCTCCCTCCACCTTCCGTCCCTGCGGGTCCCCGCCAAGAGCAGCTAGGATTTCAGAGGCACAAGCTGCCGCTGTGTCAGGGCGACCAGGTGAAGCCAACAGAACCCACATTAACCAGGCTCCTCCCGGTATCGGCTTTCCCTTCAGCGCGATGTCTCAGGCTCCAAGCAAACCTGTCTCTCTGTCAGGAGCCAGGGATTTGATACTGTCCTGAAAGGAGGTTTTCATCCCCAGCTAGGCGTCTGCTTCCACGGCGCCGGCTGCCAGTGCCAAGCCTGGCATGTGTGGCCCTGGCTGCAGGGGAGTGGATGAGCGGCCCCCCGTCATTAGACTCAGTTCGGGGGGAGGAGGCATCGGGCCTGAGAGGAGAGGCAGGGGGAGTGCTCTGAGACCAGGCGCTGCTGGCCTCTGACGGGGACGGGGCCGTGCACAGAGAGGAAGCTTCTGCTGGCTCCCACGACCCCTCTCACACAGAGCCCGATGGGGGGCAGGAGAACAGCGCTGCACCAAAGTCCTACAGACCGGGGAGCAGGTGAGGAGAGGACAGCAAGGCCGCAGGGACCCATGCGTGCGGCCCGGGAGGAGGGTCTGGGGCTGAGCCAGCCAGGGGGAGAGCAGGTGTGGGCTGGGCCGGGCCAGCCGGGAGGCAGCGAGCTGGACACAGCCACGGCGCGGCAGCAGAGCTGGCCTGCTGCCCTCGCACCCGCACACGTCCTGCCTCCTCATGTGCCCGTGCTCTCGGCCGGCACGGGCTGCGGGTTTGTCCTCGTGGCCTTCGACGGCGGGTGTTGGACCAAAGACACAGACTAGCGCACAGCAAAGCAGGGGAGGGAGCTGCTGGGGTTTCAAAGGAAGAATACGCAGCCCTGACTCCTGGCTGCAGAGCACACGCTTGTCGCTTGTCGCTTGTCGCTTCTCTGGTTGAGACCCCACAGGCCTGTGAGTGAGGCGGGTCCTTCCAGAGGCCACCAGACCAAGGCCAGCCGGACAGGAGTCCCCAGGCGTGAGGAAACTTCGTTCCTGCCTTCCCAGAGGTTGAGGTCGGGGTGCGGCCGGCCCCTCAGCCACCACGAGCTGCCCGCTGGGCACCTGACGTCCACCTCCTGCGTTCCGTCTTTACGCCACCGGGTCATCACGGGAGGAAATAGAGGCCTAGAGACACTGAACCACTGCCTAGGACACACGACAGGGTTAGGTGAGAGGGATATTATAATTTTTATATCCATGCATGTTTTCAGTGCTTTTATTTTGTTCCTTAGACACATATGTTTAAATATTGCACTGCTTCTCTTTATAGGTGAAGGTGAGTTTCCATCCACCCCTGGCCACCTTTCTCCCAGGCGGGGTGGGTGGAAACCCTCTGGCCAGATTTGAGACCCCAGGTGGACTCGGCCTAGGGCCTTCAAGTGGCTGCCAAGGCACGAGTCACTCAGTAGCTCCTGGGGAGATACACAGGACATGTGGGACCCACCACCACATGGCCACCAGGCTTACACAGTTGAGGGCCAGGATCCCCCGTCCCCAGGGAACCCACAGACCTGTGGGAACAGCCTTCATATGTAAGAGAGCCCGCAGCGCCCCTGGGCCTGACACCCTGCTGTCCCCCTGTGAGGCAGCGCTTCTCAGAGCCTCTGTCTCTTCTTCTGCGAACTGCAGGGCGGAGCCTGGCTCACCGTGCTGCTGTGGGGACGGCCTGAGACAGTGTAGGAGCTCAGGGAGGGCTGAACTAGATCTGGTTTGGTTCCAGAGTGTGTGGCCTCGAGTGGTCTCGTGCAGGCTGTGTGGGGCCCACAGGGAGCAGGTGAGTGGGGCCGCGCTGGGCCTCTCCCGCCCTCCTCCTGGCAGCTCTGGGCCACAGCCTTTGCAGGGTGGAGTCACAGCCAGTGCTGGCTGAGCCGTGGTTGCAGTCACCACTTCCCAGCTCGAGCTTCCTGCTCCTGAGCTCTTTTCCTTTGGGTAGGAAATGGAATACCAGGCAAATCTGGGCCTTTTGTTGCGATGAGGAGCCCCGGGGAAGACGGGAGAACTGCTGGAGTGGGGCCTCGGGGACTGGATGACTGCAGCTCAGGGAGTGTGGGACAGGGCCCTCGCCTCTCTAGGGGCTGGGGCACAGCTCACAGGCCTGCCCTTCTCAACAGATCACTTTGGGACTAAAGCTTCCTTGCTATTCAGCCAAACGTCTACCTGTGAGGTTGACGCCGGCGGTACACACCCTAATTCCTTGATGGCATGCTGTAAGGTTTGCCCTTACCCCGTCTTCTGATGCTGACACCCACGAGGTGAACTGCAGAGGTGACCTAGGTGTGAATCCATCCTTCATGTGCTTGCTCATGGGTCTTGCTGTGTCTCGCTGCTCGTGCTCTACAGTGCTCCCGGGCCGGAGTCGCCTCCCTGATGATCTGATTGCACCGCACCCTTGTCTCAGGCTCAGCCTCCGGCCACTGCAGCTGCAGTCTAGCGTGTGGCTGGTCCATTGCGTGCTTGGCGCCAGCAGGGCTACAGCCGGGTATGTTGTCCGCAACCCCTGGGCTCGGCCTCCCTGGCTCCTTCCTCAGCCTGGCTGCCTCACTCACACTTCCAGCGCTGGTGAAGCGATCAGTGTTCCATTGGCGTCCTGGGTTAAACAGTGACCGTTTGCTCTCTGGATGGAGTTTCTCGCTGAAGGGGAGAGCCAGAAACGGGGAAATAATTAAACGCCCTGACCCGGCTTTAGGAGGGGTGTCAGGGAACCACGGCTGTGCCAGCTGTGTACTCCGAGACAACACTGTTGGTGGCATGGGGGCGAGGGCTGACTCATCAGTTCCTAATGGCATTAACTGCCACATTTGCGAGCCCTCCTGGGACTTGTCAGGGGTGATTTGCTTTCTGGGGGCTCCGTCATCTGAGCCCTTGTCTCTGCCTGCTGGAGTTTGTCATGCTCCGGCTCTTCACAGGAAAACTGCCTAACACCAGGGCAAAAGCAAGGTAATAAAATATTCATCTGCTGAGGCTGGAGGGTGGAAGCAGAAGTGGAGTCCTAAATTAAAGCCATGCATAGATCCAGACAAAAGCACAAGCCGTGCAGCAGACGTCCCCAGGCATGCGGCACCGGCAGGAACCTCAAGGCCTCCGGCAGGCACAAAGGCATATGAGTGCGTGCACCCTGAGCACCCACACACATGCATGTGATCACAGCACTAGCTACATGCCTGTAGCCTATGTGACCACCACAGGAATACACATGTACACACTTACACACCTGAGAAGCCAGCCCTACCACACATAGCCCGCACTGCGCCTATTCCTTCATCATTGTAATGGGAAGTGACATTTTCCTAGCCGGGGGACTGGGGGCAGAATTGCTCATCACCATGGCCCTGACTTTGAACAAGCATCGCCTGTCTGCGTCCCAAGGAAGCTCCGTTCTGTCAGGCAGAAAGCAGACGCTGTGCCAGGGCAGCAGGGGAGGCTGACTCAGAGGTGAGTTATACAACTCTGCTCTGCCCGTCTGCTCAGCCCAGGAAGGGGGAGGATGCAGAAAGCTTGCTACTGTGAGAGCTAGACTGCTGTTCTAGAAGCATCCAAATTCCCAGGCTGCTGAAGCTGAGGGTCCCTGACTGAAGGCAGCTTGCAGAAGCTGCTTGGTGGTCGGTCACCATGATCCAGGGGACCCCTTTGCGAGGAGGTAGGGGTGCCTACTGTCACCTTCACACTGAGCTGGAGCCTTCCATACCTGCTCTTGCCTGTCTGGCCTGCGGCCCAAGCACCATGACACCCACACAAGGAGCAAGCAAGCTGGTCTCAGCTGGCAGCGCAGGTACCTAGTCAGCCTGCATCTACCAAGGTGATGCTACCTTGATTGTTCTGGAAGCCCTGACAGAGTAGCTGGAGGGAAGCCAGACCTGACTCACAGCTATCTCAGCTCTTAGACCCCCTGTAAGAATGCCAACCTCTCCTGTTCCCTAGATGCTGTGTTTTTGATATGTCTTTTTTGCTCACTTCAACAGAACACGGTCTTAGAGCTAAGGACTGGGATAAGAAAGCCAGCTGCTTCAGGACCTTACAGTCCACAAGGGAAACAGGCAAGAGCACAGAGACAATTGCAATTCGATTCTGGAGGAGGCAACTCGAGCTGGTCCTGGAAGAAGGTTAAGTCAGCCAGAGGAAGAAAGAGGCTCTGTGTGCCTGTGGGTGGGTGGGAGGTGGAAGGGAGAAGGGCGAATTGAAGTCTGAGCAGAAAAGCAGTATTCATTAAAAAGGGCATGGTTCCCCACACAGAAAATTGTAGACCAGGGGTTTGCAAACTGCAGCCTACAGAACCGATCCAGCCCACTTCCTGTTTTTGTAAATAAAGTTTTATTGGCACCCAGCCACGCCCATTCACTTATGTTCCGGCTCTGGCAAAGTCCATTGTTCACAGTATGGGGCTCAAAGCCCCAAATATTTACTATCAAGTCTCTATAGAAAAAGTTTGCCCACCTCTATTCTACACACCCATGACTTACACAACCCACTGGAAAATTCCCAAATCAGCCACAGACTATCTAGAGCCCACTGAATAAGTCTAGAATCCAGCGTGGTCTTTTAGAGCTCCCCGGAAGAGTGACATTTGTATCGGGATTTAGAAGTTTACAGTGAGCTTTTCCATCAATTATCCCATTTAATCCTCCAACGAGCCTGTGTGAGGTTAATGGTAATTTTATCCCAATTTTGCAGTTGAAAAAACTAAGACAAAGGGAAATTAAGGGGCTTGCTGAAGACCACATGGTTGGGAGATGGCCCCGCGCTGGCAGCTCTTTACGGAGAGTCCACGCTCTTTCCACCACATTGTCCTGCAGACGTTTCTCGGTCACACATTCCACTACTCAGCTCTCCCCTCCCGGCCGTTTCTCCCTTCTCCTTCCTCACATCCGTGCTGCCACCAAGGCCGCCTTTCCCTCCACGGTGCCCGGAGGTGCATCGCATTTCCTTTCTGCATCTGTTTGCCCGGCCTGTGCTCCCTGGGATGCTAACAGACAGTGACAGACGCTCTCCCATTGGCTGGCGCGCGAAGAGCCGCTGGACCGGGTAATTCCAGTCCTCCTTCCTAGAACCGCGTCCTGGAGGGAGCCTAGGGTGGCGCCAGGGCCCTGCTGGAACGGGCTGGCTTCTGCCCTGAGACCTGTGGGGGAGCCTGCTGACGCCCTCGGGGGCAGAGTGCGCACCTGAGCTACCCCTTGACCCCTTCCGAGCACAAAGCTTGCAGATCCTGAGGTGGCGAGCTCACAGAGGTTCGAGGAAACTGCTCCTAAGGAAATCACGCCCCGCTTAGTAGATACAGGACCTGAGACCCAGCCGTGTTACGTCAGGCTTTCCAGGGCGGCCCCCACCCCCGGCCCCACACACACGCTCATTTCCTGCAGTTCCGTGTGCTGCAGACTAGAGCTGTACATGCTGTGGATAACACACTTAGCTCGATAAAATATAATATACGACGGGATCATATTTAACAAGGAAAACAGGGCCCAAATGGACAGAGGAGCTGTGTGGCTGGGTTGCCATGGAAACCCCTTGTTCGGAATTTCCCGACTCCTAGGAGATTACATTTTCAACCTTAATGCTGTATTAACATAAGCTTTGGCACTTAATGTCTCTGTTTTTCACCTCCCCTCTCTCCTTTGCTTACAGGCAAAAGGAAGCAGCAGTGATGAGCCAGGGAGGAGGAGAGGCACTGAGCTGCTGTGATCCAGCTGAAACCGGCCACCGTGCCAGGGCGAGGTGCTCCGCAGCTTTCAAGGCGCATCACATCCATTATCTCCCGTGACCCAGAGAGAGGCTGCCAAGCGGGCCGGTGTGAGGTCGTCCAGCCCTCTGCGTGCCGCCCGCAGATGCCTCTTGCGGTCCATTTCTTCCTTTCCCTCTCCAGCCGCCGCCCTCCTCATCTCTCCCGGGGATACTGCAAAGCTTCTAGCCTGTCTCCATCCCAGCCCTGCCCTCCGTCCCCTCCTGCTGCCGCGTGATCTTTCCGCACGGCAAATCTGTTCATCCTACAGCGCGCTTAACAGCTCTCACCAGCCCCCAGCAGGGAGAGGGAAGTCCCGGCTCCCAGCGTCCCAGGGTTCCTGCCGTGCTGCGTAGGCGGCTCCGCCAGACCCCACTCCGCCCTCCAGGCCCTGGGGGAACCGTGTGCTTAGCCCGGGCACGGAGAGCTTTCACTGCAGCCTGGAAACCTGGGTTCCCCCGATTCAGTCTGAAGCTCCCTTTCGTCTCAGCTCAGCATCACCCATTTTGAGAAGTGGGGGTTCTTCCCTGCCCCCCCTCCTTGCCAACCAGCTCTCACGGTGCTCGTACAGAGCATGCCCCGCAACCCCTTCACGGCTTGCTGAGGCCCTTGGCTCCTCCATCCTGCCGAGCTCGCCCAGGCCGGGGGCGGTGCCTCCTTTGCTCCTGCTGTGGCTCCTCAGCCAGCAGGGTTCTGGAAATGCATAGGTGCTCAGCTGGCTTTTGCAAGCTGCGTTTCCAGGTATGGACCAGGGGTCTCAGAGAGGCTGGGTGAGCCGCGACCCATGGGGTGGGACTCACGCTCTCTCCTTGCCTCGGCCTGCTCGGCGGGGATCACAGAGCACCCACAAGCCACAAGCTGTCTGCAGTGCTGCCCAGATTCTCTCTCTACCAAGGCTTTTCTCCTTTGTCTTCTCCGCCAGCGCCCCTCAGCCTTAGGCCACGGGGGCTGGTCCGTAGGGAACAGGGAGGCTCAGAAGCCACCACCCACCTCCACCCTTGGGAGAGGCCACACTTCCTGCCCATGGGTCTTCTTGTTCCTTTAAACAGTGAGGGTCTCAGGGCTGCCAGGCAGAGTCGTCATCTGAGCTAAGCCCTCGCTTGGAGTTTCGGAGTGAGGCCTAAGGAAGCCACTGTGAAGCTGGGAATCTCCCCTTTACAATCTGTGTCCCGGGCTGAATGGCGCCCCTGTCCAGGCTCGTCCACCTGGAGCCTCAGGATTGGTGCTGGGTGGAATGAGGGTCTTTGCAGGAGAGATTACTGTGTGGGTTTGCATAAGCTCATCTGGGGGGGGGTGGTCCATGTCCAATGCCAGGTGTCCTCATAAGAGGCAGAAAGGAGAAGATACACAGAGTCGTGGCAGAAAAGCCCAGGGAGGCTCCCTGAGAGGACAGAGGCAGAGGTTAGGGTAGTTCTATCTACAAGCCGTAGGAGGCTGGGCAGCACTGGAGACAGACACCCCCTGCCCCAGCTCCAGCACCCATTCATCAGACCTCTGACCTCTAGAACTGTGTTTCACAGCACCCGGTTTGTGGCCATCTGTTACCTAGGCAGCTCCAGGAAACAAAGAGAGCAAGTGTGCAAGAAGCCGGAAGTCCAACAGGTCGCAGGAAGTGGAACGTGAGGACCGGGTCTGTGCAGGGCCAGTCTGTTGCATTGTGCAAGGCCCACACTCTCCTTCCCACTCTGGTTTCTCCAGCTCTCTGTGCTGACTTCCACTGCTGCTGTCCATCTGCTCTGTCTCCCCGACGCGTGATGCCCTGGCGGTGGCTCTGCAGCCCAAGCTCTCTGGGTTCCTGTGCATGGTGGCCTCTTGGGCATAGGTCCTAGCTCTGCTCACTTTAGTCAGGTCCCCCTGACTTGCTCAGCTGTGTCCAGGGAGAGACCAGCTGTGTGTTTCACAACCACAGGGACAGAGGCTCAAGAGGCAGAACAGATGAGCAGAGATGCAGCCCCAGGGTGGAGCCTGCACTGTGGGGACTCACCTTCCTGCAGACTCGAGCCATGTGACCAGGCAAGGGAGAGGGGAAGGGAAGAAATACATATATATTTTAAATGTAAGACAAAATATAAGCTCCTGAGGTGTCATTTCATTAACTGGCTGCCTTCACCAGCTGCTAGGAAAGCTCCTGACTCTGGGTCACTATGACCCAAAGTGGGGACCCAACAGGGACAGGCAGAAGCAGGGCAGGAGAAGCTGGGCAGCTGTGCCCATCTGGGAAAAGTAGACTTGCGGGCCTCAGAGCTACAGAGCATCCAGAGTGCGAGTATCTGGCTGCGGGCACTGTGACCCACTGCTGGTGCCACCACCACCCCCTTTGTGGAGCTCTGTCCTGAGACACAACACAGACAGCCTCTCATCAACCTTCCCTGGGCCACACTGGCACCAGGGCAAAGGCCTGAGGTCATAGGGTAAGAGGCAGACACAGCACTGAACTTGGATCAGAGCGGGTCACAGACGTGAGCGGCAAATGAGCTGGAGCACAGTGGACTCCAGAGTGCAGGGGAGAGCAGCTGTGTGGCACTACGGGGACCGCTGTGACACGGAGCTGAAATGAAAAAATACTATCAGTGCTGAATTTCCTGATTCCAATAGCTGCGCTGTGGGAAGCAGGCAGACATCTTGTTTATTAAGAAATGTACTCTGGAATGTCTAAGATTCCTGGAGATCAATGTCTCCAATGTTGTGCTCAAATAATTCAGTAAAAAGAAGGTACAGAAAGAGATTCATAAGGCAAATGAGACAAAATGTAAGCGGGGGTGAAGCTGGGTCAGGACTGAGCACTGATTTCAACCACTCATGCCAACTCTGCCTTTAGAATGAGCTCAATGTCAAAATTCAGAAAAGGGAAACTTTAAGGTGTTGGCTCCTTTTATTTTAAAAGCAGCTTTGTTGAGATGCAATTGTTGTAAGTTTTAACAGAAAATAATTATAACCATCATGTTTAAATACCTCTTCCTGCTCCTATAACTCCTCTCTGCCACCCCTTTCCACTTCTCATCTTTAGGCAACTGCATTTTGTTACTGAAGATTAATTAGCATTCCCTAGAATTCCATATATATTCTATCACACAGTATGTACTATTTTTGATCTGGTTTCTTTCAGGGTAATTATTCTGGGATCCATCCATGTTGTAGTATGAAACAGTTGTCCATTCTTTTTGGTTGCTAAGTAGTATTCCATTGAATGGATATACCACATTTCTTTATCCATTTCTCTGCCAATGGATGCTGAAGTTGCTTCTGCTCTTTGGCAGTTAGAAACAAAGTTGCTATGAACTTTCCTATACAAGTCTTTGAACAGTGTGTGCTTTTTGTTTTTCTACCTGGGAGTGGAATGGATGGCTTGTATAGTAGTATGTGTTAACTCATTAAGTAACCACCCAACTGTCTTACAAGGTGGTTATACTGCCAGCCATGTGACAGCACTAGTTTCTGTATGCCTATCTCTGTGTGGACTGATTTGTTGTTTCAAGTTGTCTGACTAGTCATGCTAACAGTATCTTCTTGTGCTTCCCTCTGCATTTCCCTAATGACTAATGGGGTTGAAATGAACATCAAGCCCCATCCTTTCCCTACTGACTGGGAGAAGAGGTGCATGAAATGAGACTATATAGCTCAGTGTCTGTGGTCCTGCAGCGGCACTAAGCTGAGGGAGCTTGTCCCCCTCAGAGGATGCAGACATGGCCGGGTGGCATTCCCAACCTGAGTGCTCAGGACACCTACAGCCCAAAGTCTGAGTGTTCAAGCTGCTGATGCAGCCCTGCGGTTCCAGGGCCCAGTGTTCAGTAGCCAACATGGGGGCTTCCTTGCAAGTAGTTAGCATACAAGACACATCAGGTCCTAACTCTAAGCCTTTGTTCATGCAAAAACAGTCAGTGCTTCCCAGAGGCCCAATTCTGACAGCAGGAGACGTCTCTGATGGACAGTGTCTATCCTTTGGTTGGAGTGGAGTTAAGGCTCCAGAGCAATGATGTTCAAGGTCTCTTTTGATCAGGTACCTGAATGTGAGTTTTCCCTTCATGCCCTTCCATGAGTCCTGATCTTGAGGCGTATCCCAGTGTTCCATACTTGTACCCCGCCCCCCATAGCTTACAAAGGGCTATGGGCTCCTCGAGGTCAGGGCACAACTGCACACGGGTGTAGCACCTGTGAGAGTCCAAATCCCCTCACTGATGTTGGCCAAACAGAGCCAAGTCTTTGGCACTATTCCTGGTACTCTGCTGGGTGCTGGGCATGCACACAAACTTCACAAAGCGCTCCCAGTGCCAGAGGTGGCACCTGGCACATTCCAGAAGTTAAATACTTTTGCCACCTTGACCACAATTCCCTAGAAGAGCCGTTACTATTGCGAGAGCACATGGCCCAGAGTTTAAACTCTCACCAATCCTTGCTTGCACCATCTTGATCACATCAAACTCTGCAAGACGCGAGCTGGTTCTAAAAACCTCTTTTCTCCCTCTCTTCACTCTTTTATTTTCTGTTCTGACAGCACTTACCCTTCTGTACTTCCACTACAGAGCTATTCCTACTGGAAATGCCGTGAAACCTTTCAAATAAAATATTTAGCGTGTGGATCTGGTAATTTTACGTTGTGAGTTATGAAACCTTTATTTGGGTCCCACCTTTTATTAAACCTTAGGGTTCTGCTTTGGTCTCTGTGATACTACGTGGCATCAGAATTAGACATATTTTTACAGGGGGCTGTACTATTTGTTGTGACTCGGTAATGTTAATGTTTAAATTCTGAGTCCTTTTACTGCTGATTAAACCTCTAAAGAGTACAGCAGAATTTCCGCTTCACTGCTAGAAGAAAAGAGCGCAGCACGGTTCGTGTTGGGGAGATCACTTGAAGAATGTGCGGGAAGGTTGCTGCATTTATGAATAAAGTGAGGCATTATCATTTTTAATAGGAATTAAACAGCTAGAGGGAGAAGTCGGCAATGCTGCGATCAGTGCAAAGGAAAACAATCTAACAATTTTAATTAACTGTATTTTAATAGCTTTAGTTATAATTGAATAATTTAAATACCAAGGGAAACAGTTAAATCTCCTAAAAGCCTTTTTTTATTTACATTTTAAATACAGTTCACGGTGAAGAGATGACAGTGTACGCTGGGGCAGCGCCGGGATGGTTGTGGCTGCCGGGCAAGTTAGGAAGAGGAGGTTGGAACGGAGGGATCCAGGGGCAGGACTCGCACCTTCTAGCCCGCAGCCGGGGGAGGCTTCCGTAAGAGAAGGGACGGCACAGGCAGCAAGGGGGCCCTGCCTGTCCTGGTGTCGCAGTCCAGCCAGCAAGACAACCTCACCCTCGAGGTTCAAGCGGGGTGTACCGTAGTTCTCTCTAATGACCACCACGGCCATAATAAACCAGCAGAAATAACACACAGTGGACGCTTGTTCAGGCTACTGGAATCCTTCGGGCCGGAGGTGACGGGAAGGGAGAGTGGGAGGGAGGTGGGCTCCACCCTCTTACAGGTCTTCAGCAAGAAGAGATAGATGGTAAACCGACTCCCAAAGAGACAAGTCGAAACTATGTCAAGAGGCCTAGAGGAATCCAATGAGGAAAGGACAGCAGGGCTGGGGCAGGGTAGGTTTAGGGAAGGTGATCAGAGATGGTCCTTCCCTGGAGTTGACGTGTAGGTGGAGGCTTTGAGAAGGGCAGGGAGGGGCTGGCCTTGAAGCCTGAGATAGGTAGAGCATTTCGGCCAGAAAGCAGGGCGTGTGCAAAGGCCCTGGGTGGGGAAAGGCTGGGTGGCTTCCCGACACAGCGGAGGGGAGCTAGATAGAGAACGGGAAGGGGGGCAAGTCGGTGCAGGTGGGGTGCAGATGGGAAGGTGCGGTCTGATCGGTGATCTTAGAAGACCTTACTGCTGGTTTCCTACGCCCAGCACTGGGGTGGCTTCTCTTTCTTCCAGAGCACCTCCCAACCTCCACCAGCCTCTAAATCCTGGCGCTTCTCCTCCCAGACTCCACACAGCCCACTGGCTGAGGACTCCTGATGCCCTTCCTCACCAGCCTGCTGAGGAAGCTCTCCCCCACCCCCGCAGCTTGCAGTCACTCCTTCAGGGTCCACCAGGATCCCGGGACGGGAAAACACCTGCCATGTGCGAAGACAGGAGCCTGGGAAGTGGACTCACCCTGGGACACCAGCCGGCTGTTGTGCTAATGGGGAGCCAGGCGGCTAGGACAACAGCAGAGGAAGCTGTGGGCTGAACAGCTCCTCTCCCTGCAGAAGTCTCACAGCCCAAAGGGACCCAGGGGGAGGGCTGAGGTCAGACTCCCTGCGGAAGCAGGTGGGCTGCGCTGCTAGGTCAGCTGCTGCCCTCTATTCACCAGTGACTCGGACACTGTCACAGAGGGGACGCGGCAGGAAGTCTCGGTGCTGAAAATCCGCAGACACGGGATCAAGCAGTGCCAGTCAGATCAGCAAGGAGAAAGACCCCTGCGCTGAGTGGCACCTGTGGCCGCCACTTGGCTCGGTAGGTGCTGTCTCATCCCAGCCTGGGATCCCGTCCCTTGGCCCAGCTCTGGGTGGAGGCGGGTCTACCCAGTGCTGGCGCTCTTCTTTCCACAGGATCACCGGAGGCCTTGCCCTGTCTGCTCGCAGCCTGACTTTCCCTCTCCTGTTTTGCTTTCTGCCCTTTCCCTATAGGTGGGAGCCCAGGTGCACCCCTGAAGACCACCCTGCACTAACACGAGCTCAGAGTCAGCCTCCCGGGGAGCCGGCCTGCAACACCGGACCATGTTTCTAGCAACAAACTGAACATTCCTTCCATACATCCATGTCCGCTTCTGTCTCTGCACCCTGAACATGCAGGTCACCAGGACGGGGAGGCCTGTGGGTGAATCACGTTCCTTGCTCTTCTATCTGCCTGGGACCAGACGTGGAAACATCCCTGAGGGGCTAGGGTTGCTCCAGGAGGACCTGGAGGCCTCCTGGAGACCTGAGCAGTCTCTTCTCTGAGCCCAGAATCCAGGTCGTAGGACGGAAGTGGCCGGGGCTGGCTGCTGTCCTGGGCTCCCCGGCCCAAGTGCTCAGTGTGCCTGGAGGAGAAGTTCATTCCGAAGGCACTGAGACAGAGAGCTCCTGGCAGGAAGAGGGGGCTCCAGCGGGTGGGTGTGTCCTCTTCTGGGCCTCAGTTTCCCCTCCAACCTTGGGAAAGGTGTCTCTGTTTGGAACAACGTCCCAAGGATGAATGATACATTTAGGAAATGCAGCCCAGTAAGCCCTGAGAGCAGAGCAGAGGATATAGCATCTGCCTGAGCCATGACCCCAAGTACTTCGGGTTTGTAGAACATCTTTTAGAGCCACTATCGTGCCTTGAAAATAGGCTGCTTTAAAATAATTCTCGTTCCTTCCTACCTGAGCATGGTGGTACACGCCTGTAATCCCAGCTCTCTGGGGGGCCGAGGCAGGAGGATTGCCAATTCAAGCTCAGCTTGGGCAATTTAGCAAGATCCTAAATATAGAAAAAGCAAAGAAAAAAGACTGGGGATGTTGGGATATAGCTCGGTGTGGAAGACCTGGATTCAAACCCCAGGACTAGAAAAAAAAAAAAATCCTGTTTTTGCTCATAAAGGGAAGAAGAATTGCACCCTATAGGAGCTTTGCAGCAAAAATAGGGGAGGAGTGTAGGGGAGAAGCGTGGGGGGTTGGGGAGAGTCAGGGACCACAGTCTGGGAGGGCCGCATGAAGCCCGGAGGAGAGGGTGTCTGGCCGCTGTCCCGCCTCTGGTGAGACAGCGCAGTGCGCACCAGGCCGCCCTTCCTCAGCCAGCTCAGACTCCCAGAGCAGGCTCTGACTCCCACCTCCTCTGACATCTGAAGCCCGGGAGGCAGGAGGCAGGTGCTGGCCGGCCGGAGAGGGGAAATGATAACCAGATGTGGGAGGAGCGAGCGGCAGCATGTGCAGGGATGGCTGTGGTATTACAGGCTGGCCGGCCCCGGGCCTGCTTCCTGGAGAGCCCGGGGTGCCGAGGCCGCAGCAGGCAGGAGTGGGTTGCAGAGAGGTACAAGGCATGGATTTCCACGTAATGGAAACGTCCTGGGCTGGGCAGGAATCTTAGATGTGGCCTCTGGTGCTTGTGTGACCTCAGACCAGTCCCCTAAGCTTGTGGGTCCCGAGCAGAGTGACTTCTACAAGCAGAGCCCCGAAGCAGAGGAGAGAGGGAGGGGTATGGGCCGGAGCAGGAGCCCACTCCGTGATCACAGTGTTATCTGCAGACTCCTCCTTGATCCTCTAAACCCAGTCCGCATGGCTCTTTCTCTGGCAGCTCTTCCTCCTAGCTAGGACATTCCTCATGCTAGGCTCAGGACTTGTCTGTAGCATCAACCAAATCCTGAATGCACAAATGTTAACTTCTAGATTTGGGTTGTTTTTTTGGACTAGAAGTCCTGGCAGGACAGCGGAGACAGAGGGCAGTGCAGAGTGACAGTTAGGGTTCTGGGCCCAGGCACACGTGGGTTGGGATCCCAGGAGGCATCAGATTGTGTGTGTTTGGGTGAATCCCACGCCAGCTCTATGCTTCTGTGCCTCTATAAACCTCTGGCCTAGTGAGGCTGTAAGGCGTAGCAGCCATAGGCAGCTTGGCACAGTGCCTGGCGCCCAGGAGGCCCTTGGGCACAGGCTCTGGAGTGAGCGGACCTCCATCCTGGCCCCTGTCTAGCCCAGCCCAATGCGTGGCCCAGTGAGGTGCACCAAATTTGTTATCAGCTGAATAAAATCAGGTGCCGTTGCCGGGATCAGGTTTTGAATCGGTGAAGTGGGGAGATTAAACCCGTATATCTGCTTCAGATTAGCTCTCTCCATGGGCAGAGACTCCACGGCGAGGCTAACCCACCTCTGCAACTTACAGATGGGGAAACTGAGGCCCTCGCAGGGGGATGAGGGGGAAGAACGCCCACGAACACATGTGTACGAAGCCCAGGCGGTGAGCGGGGCACTGTTCTGGTCAGGGCCGCAGGTCACAGCTGCTCAATGGCCAGTTTCTTCCCCATCTGAACCATTTCTGTGTGCAGGAAATATCAAGGTGTGTGATGTCAATGCCGTAAGTAACCCCGCCAGCTGTGCAAACATCTGGAAGTAGTAGAAACACAGCTCCCAAGCGAAAGCGGGGATCAGTGCGTCCAGACGTCTCTGGGAGGCCGCCAAACTACCTGCAGAGGTCCAGCTAGGGAAGGTGGGGCTCTGGCCCCGGACGGAGTGTGGAGTCTGCGCGCTGCCTCCCCGCCTGGCGCGGCTCTGAAGAGCGAAGGCGGAGGACAAGAAGGCCACTGTGCCCGGTGTGGGCAAGGCTGGAAAAGGGACGGAGGTTTCGGAAAATCCTGCTAATGACATGTCAGCAGCGGCTGGAAACAGCTTGTCAGATCCACCGGGGTCTGTTTCTTTTCACTCTTTCCCCAAGGCAAGAAGGGCGGACGTGGCCTTGACCGGGTCCCCAAGGGAAGTCGGGGTCTGGGGCTTCAGCCTGGGGATCCCTGAGCTGTTTTCTTCTCGCAAGTGACACTTCGTGACTCGCAGAGGCCGGTGGGGAAAGGATCTGCGGGTGCTTCCTGCCCGAAGCTCAACCTATAGAAGGAACAGAAGCCCAGAGAGGGAATCTGTCCAGCCAGGGTCACACAGCTGGACAG
Organism: Thryonomys swinderianus; assembly: GCA_004025085.1. Classification (NCBI taxonomy): domain Eukaryota; kingdom Metazoa; phylum Chordata; class Mammalia; order Rodentia; family Thryonomyidae; genus Thryonomys; species Thryonomys swinderianus. Next base: position 18,476 of record PVIC010014223.1, read on the forward strand.
GGACAGACCCAGGGCGGGGAGCCCAGCGTCCAGACTCCGGGCCCAGCTGACTTTCTCCTAAGCCAGCTGCCCTCTCTCAGGCAAGGTTGTAGATGTTTATAAAGAAACATTTTTTACTAGGTAATTGTAGAAGCAGCTTTGTAAGGAATGTGGGAAGCACAGGGGAACACAAAGCAGGTTTGGGAAAATATCTAACTGGAGCTAATCCCTGATATTCTCTGTCCCTCTCTCTCTGTATCTCTCCCTCCCTCCCTTCCTCTCTCTCTTTCCACACACACACGCATGCTTGCACACTTGCACACACATACCCTCACAAGTGTGCCCCCACACACATGCACATAGTCTATAGATCACTTGGTAAATTTTTCTCTTCTCTTCTCCACAATCTCTTGTCAGGTGTGGTCTGTGGTTTCCTGGGCTCAGATATTATTTTGTGTCCAGAGAGCACAAGGCACAGGGAAGGTGGATTTGGTTCATTCCACACAAGATAGAGGGCTCCTCTGAACCTCACTTTGCCCATCTGCAAAATGGGTTATAATAAGTACCTCACAGTGAAGCCAATTTCACCAGAGATGCGAGTGACACTGCTGTCTAAATGCTTTGTTGATTGCACTGTTCAAAGAGTGAGTCTGAGGTGCTGTCTGGCCTGAAGGGAGAGGCAGCGGCTTTGGCATCTGGGCACTGGGACCCCCCCCTTAGACCCCCAAATAGCGTCCTTCCTCCTGCTCCAAGGGTTTCACTCTATCATCTCTGAAGCCCGGGTGCTGGGAATTCCTCTGACAGCCGCCCTGACCTCCTCACCCTGGGGGATGTGTTCCGGCTCCCATGTTAAAGATGGAAAGACAGGGCTGGAGGGTTAGCTCAGTGGTTCTGGCGCCTGCCTCGCAAGGGCAAGGTCCTGAGTTCGATCCCTGGTAACCACATATAATGCTGGGCGTGGAGACATGCCCACCAACAATCAACGCCGCATACCACAGTGCCGGACATGGTGGCTCACGCCTGTAATCCCAGCACTCGGGAGGCAGAGACAGGAGGATTGCTGAGTTCGCAGGGGCTTGCCTGGGCACCATAGTGAGCTCAGGGCCAGCCTGAACTACAACTCCAGACCCTGTCTCAAAAAGCAAAAAAAAAAAGACGGAAAGACAGCCTGGCTTGGAGTGATGTCCTTAGAGATCTGTGCACTGGGGGGGGCCCTCAGGATGCCACGGTGGCTGGCAGGGGCGGTGGGTTTGCTGCTGGTACAGAGGCAGTGCCTCACCTCTCCTCCTCCCAGCTGCAGGTGCTGGGGCCACGAGCGGCCCAGGCCTCCTGTGCCTAGGCAGGGCACAGGAGACAGAGACGAGGCATCCACTCGTCTTGACAGGTGATGGGCGGGCCAGGCCAGAGGCTGAAGCCAGCTGGGCACACGCGTGCTACTCAGGAGCCCGGCTCCAGGTTACACTAGGCCTGAGCCTGAGGCTGGAAGGCTGGGTAGCTCCTCTCTGCCATTTCCACCTCCATAAGTGATGTCTTCAGGTCCCCAGGTCCACTGCTGCCTCCTCTGCAGACGCTGAGCTATCCCACCTGCCCTGGTCAGTGGGGGTGAGCTCTTCATCCTCTCTCTGCCCCGACTTGCTCATCTCTAAAGTGGGTACAACGATGCATCCACTTCCCCTCCCCGTGGGGAAATGAGAGACTGTTCCGAAGTCTGCTGAAGTGATGGGGGATTTATTGCTGGGCAGCAGATGACCTTTGTCCACAGTGTCCGGGGAATTGGAGGCCAAGGCAGAAGAGCCCAGCAGACAGCGAGACCTTTCCTTGGACAGTTGCTTTCCCCGCAGGAACGTGCAGTGCCCAGGAGCAGGGTCCCAGCACTGGTCCCCACTTTGCGTGCCCCTTGGGGTCATTGCCAAGGTCATATGCTCTCTGTATGCTCCAGGCAGTGACTTGCAGTCTTGCGTGTAAAGAACGGAGCCACTGTGTCTCTAGCAACGTCTTTGCCCTGAGCCCAGGATGCCTTTGAACTTGGCGGTCCCGTGTGGCCTGAGTTCAGGAGCCCTGCAGGTGGCAGGTGGGGGTGGGGGTGGGACTCACCCTCATCATGAGATGGTAACTTCCAGCAGGCACAAGGCTGCCAGGGAAGACTCGTGCAGCCCAGCTCCGGGGTGCCATGGTGACCCAGCGGAGTCCCTTTAATGGGTCTTGTCAAGCAGGCCCTGATCGGCTGGGATCAGGAGGCCCCATCGCTGGGGATGCGACGGGAGCCAGCCGCAAGCGCTGAACTCCTCTCAGGGCAACCTCAGAGCTCAGTGCTTCCGTTATCAGGCAGATGCAATCTCCCATAGCTGCAAGTCCTCCTCCTCCTCCGCCCGCTTCCCCAGGATAAGGGCTTCCCGGGAGGCGGGAGACCTTTCCTCCACCAGGAAGGGACGCCATCTGCCCGCACGTTTGCACAGAGACGCTGACGTCTCAGGGCAGAGGTGCCAGGCTGGTTTCCATGGCACCTGTCCTTGTCTTCCTCCTTAGTAGCAGTGTGCATTCAGGGCCGGGGTGGAAGGACTCACAGCTTCCTTAGGGGCAGGAGATTTGTCATTAGGCTCTGACTAATGAGATACAAGAGGAAGTATGGTAACGAGGAGTGGGTTTTAGAAAAGGGATGTTACAGACCTTCTTCCTGTTTCTACTTCCTGTTACCTGCAATGGAGGTGTGGTAGCTGGAGCTCCAGCACCTGTGTAGGTAAACTACATAATAGGGGCCAAGTGCTAGAACGCTTGGCAGCGAGAGTGAGATCTAGTCTCTGACCCTGGCTGCCTGCCTGTGAATTTCTTTACAGGAGAGCAAATAGGCGTCCATCTTGTTTAAGCCAGTATTAGGAGTTTCCTATCACACATGGCAAAGTCTCATCCTGACTACAAAGTCAGACAACACCACATCCTTTGTTATTTCACTGAGTGATTTTTTTTTTTTTTTCAGTTATGCAGCAAACATTCTCTGCCCTGGGCAGTGAAAGGGTTGCTGGGGCCTAGGACTGAAAGACATCCAGCCTCTGCCTCTGCTGGTCTCCTCACCGGGTGGAGAGCCAGGTGAGGCCCGTCCCTCCTCCACGCCTTCCATGGCTCCCCTGGACCTCAGATGGTGTCCTGCAGGGCTTGCCGGCCTTCTCTCCCACTCCTCCTCTCCGTGCTCGAGTCGGTGGTGCCAGCGAAGCCCAGGAGGGCGTGCCAACTTGAGCCCTGGCCTGCTTTTGCCAGCTGTGAGGGGCTGGCACATTCCGGGAGGTTGCTACCCTGTGTCCTCTTTCACAGGCATTGGTAGCACTTGCCTCCCCCAGCCTGCTGAGATCCCGAGGGCCTGTGCTGCCAGTGACACGTCACACTAGCCTTGTCTCTCTTCGTGGCCACGTGCTGTCACTCAGTGATCGCGGTTTATGAAGCAGCTGCTTTGTGCTATGCCCTGTGTCTGCCCATCCCCCTCCTGCCAGCTCCTCCTCTTTGCTTGATGGCCAGGTCCATGGGAGGCACCTGAGTCTGTATCAGTCTCCCCGTGAGCATCTTGGGCTCAGTGAATGCTCACTGACTCTGTGTGTGTGTGTGTGTGTATGTGTTTGTGTGTGTGTATGTGCGTAGATAGGATGGATGGATCAACAGATGGAGGGTAGATAGATGGATGTATGCATGGATAAATAGATGGATGTCTGAATGAGTGGATGGATGGATAAACAGATGGGTGGGTGAATGGATGAGGGACAGGTGGATGGTTGGGATGGATGGATGCATGGACAGACACGTGAGTGTTAAGTGAGTGGCCTAAAGAGCTGGCCGGGGTTTCTAAGGTAGGCAATTAGCTGTCAAAGGTCACCAGTGAGTGGGGTGATCGACTGTTTTGTTAATCCCAAATGCAGGGCACTTTCCACACATTTCACAACCCCTGTCTCCCTTCCTTGAGGTGAGGAGGGGACCAGGTTCACAGAGTCCCCCATTAACCATCTGACTGAGATTAGAAGGTGTCTAAATCTTTCTAATTGTATGCAGAGTCAGGAAATGGCGTCCTGCAGAGTACGAGGGCTGGTCAAGGAGAAGGAAGAGAGAAATGGCACTGAATGCACCACCTCGTCCAAATGGATGTCGGGTGTGTGTGACCTCTGAGCCCCTCCAGGGACAGGTGTCACCAACTTCTCTACCACTAGTATGGACAAGGGCGCGAGTCACTTCTTTCTCAGCAGGGGGACGGAGCAGACACTGGAACCTCAGGTTCCTCCATGTTCCCCTTAGATTCTTACGTTCCCCTTAGATTCTAGCCCAGGGCACGATGGGGAGGGCAGTGAGCTTCAGACTCACTCTGGAGCGTGGCTGCTGGGCAAGAGTCCTGGCAGTGGGCTCTCAGGGCAAGGCTGAAGGATTCCATTCACTCATCCACCTACCAACTCACCATGCATCCAAATCCACCATCCAGGCCTTCAGCCGAGCTCTGGTCACCTTGTAGGCACTGGGCACCCTTCTAGGTGCCACAAGGGGTAGACGGGGGGGGTTCACACATTCTAGAGGTCACGGTGGAGAACGAGGGAAGGAAAACAAGATACGTGGCTGCAGGTAGTGACAGGTGTAAGGAAGAAGACCGGTGGCTGAATGGAAGAGGTGGCCATGGAAAGCCCAGTGAGGAGATGCAGGCTCTGAGCTGAGATTGGAATATGGTGACCTTGAGCAGTGACAGTTCTCAGCAGACCAGAGGGCTGGGTCTTCCGCATGGATGGCCTCGCCTAGGACAAGGGTTCTCAGTCTTAGCCCACCTGGCATTTGGGGCTCTGTGTTGTCTGAACAAGGTGCAGGAACTGGAGCCTCCATTGATTTGAAGGCTGCCCCGAGAGGCAGTGAGACCTCACCCCTCTGTGTGTGCAGCCTGAGTGGTCTATTAGGTGCTGGAAAGACCAAGGGACAAGAGAGACGTGTGGCTGGGCTTGCAGGGAGATGCTGGTGGCCAGGAAGGGTCTGCACCTGCACGGGACCCTCCTAGGAGCTGAACTCAGACGTGGGCCATGGGGACCCTGAAGGGTCTGCTTGTGCCCTGACTGAGCTGGGCAACTCCTGGCCCCACAGGGAGTTTTCCCAGGTGTCTCCTGAAGGAGCCAGCAGATCTGGGTGCCTTACTCCATCCTCATCAGGCCGGGGTCACTGCCACCCAGAGTGGTACCCTGTGTGTGGCGGCCAGCTGTGCTGCGTCCCTCTCAAGCCTCCCACCACGGACGCGCTGGCTCAGAGTCTGGGAAGTGCCACCACGCAGGGCATTTGGGGTACAGGGAACAGGAAACAGCTCCAACTGACCCGGCTGATACAGAGGGGCAGGAAGGGAGTCAGGGACTCTGATTCAGCGGCGGAGCCAGAGACACAGACTTGGAAAGGGGCCACAACCAAGAAATATGGGTTTTGTTTCCATCAGTACCTGCCCTGTGGTTGGGCAAGCAGAATCCTAATAACTACAACACTCTGGGCAGGACTAAATAATTAGTTCCTCCAAAGGAAATTGGCAGAAACTTTAACATAGTTTCTATCTGACTCAGCAACTCCATTCCTAGGTCCATACCCAAGAAAAATGAACTTCTGTATCCATTTGAAACATGTACACCGATTTGTAGCAGCACAATAGCCAAGAAGTGCCAACAGCTCACAGAAGATCACAGATTATGCCTCCATTTGTATGAAAGTCTGCGGCGGTAGGCAAATGTGGAGAAACAGGAGGCAGGATAGATGAGGAGGCAGTTGAAATAACTGCTGCAGGATTTGAAGTTACTTTGGGGAGTGATGAAAACATTATCACGTTGATTATAGTGGTGTCGTCTCTTTCCCCTGTGATTCACATGGTTTGTTCAATTTTAGGTATTTCTAGTTGTTCATGCTCAACATGAGAGAAGGTCCGGAAGCTCGGAGTTTTAACAATACCCAGATCCTTCACGCCCTGAGGGCTGAGGTCACAAGGTGCCAAAGGCTGGGAGGAAGACACCGCTGTGTCCCAGGGTGGCAGGCCCTCACATCCTGATCCCATGCCATTAGCCAACTTGGGACCCAGCGGGAGGTCGTAGTATTGGGCAGGGTCTGACTTTGGGACCAATGTCACACGGGCCTAGAGGAAGAGGCTGGAAGTCCTGGTCCACTTGTCCAGGAAGGTTGGCAGGTGGGGAGCAATGCCATGTTTGGGTCCTGCATGGCAGTCAGTGAGCGAGCTAGCTTGGGACTTTGAGTGGTGACTGGACACTCAAAAAAGGAATCCAGTGCCTCGACTAAAGTTGGCTTTGGTGCATGAACCCTTTGGGCATCCGAACCCAGGAAGGTGACATGCCTACTTGGGTGCTAGAGCAGCTTTGCCATCATGCACTGGTCTTTCCCATCCCTCCTCAGCCCCATGCCATCACTTATGGGGCTGGGGCAGCAGCGGCCTGTGTCCTGGGCTCGGTTCGGCAGCCCAGGGTTCTGGGTCTAGCGCGTGCATTCTCTTCCCTCATATCTGCACATCCGAATCTGCAGGAGCAGCCGTGTGCAAGGAGATAGCTTGGCACCCAGATGAGGGCCTTGGGGACCTGGAAACTCACCTTCAGTGATGGAGCCATCGAGGCAGGCAGCCACTGGGCAGCAACATGGCCACCTGGGGTCTTGCTAGTAGACCTGCAGGTCCGGGATCCATGTGGCTATGAACTCAGAGCCCAGAAGTCTGCTGGGCTTGCAGGGACCCTAAGCATCTTGTGGGTACACACTATTTCCCTATTCACAAGGCTGGCTTTTCCTTTCTTGAGCTCCAAGGGTCATAGCAGTAGACGCTGGACACGGGGTGGGAGGAGCATGGCCGACGACACACCCAGACATGGAGAAGTGCAACAGGCAGGAGGTTTCCAATCTCAGTGCTGCCACTGCCAGGGACAACCGGTGGGAAATGACTTGGCTTTGTGCTGTCGTCTGCCAATCTGAACAGGAGTCACTTCTCTCTTTTGAACGTCACGGCCCCAATGCGGGTGGGCTAGTGGGAGGCCGATCAGAGGGGCAATGGGAGAGATAAAAGCAGAGAGAATGGTAAAAACCATTCACGTGATGCTAGAACTAACCGGGGGGATGCATGAGGGTCTCCGTGAAATCTCCACGAAGTACCTCCCACCGCGGAGGCGGAGGAAGCGGGAGTGTAACTCTGTTCCGTGTGGGTGTTGTGTGAGGCAGTTCGGAAACAGACCCATTTTGCTTTAGTCTCATACTTGGGCAGTGACTTCTGTTGACCTTGTTGGATAAAATGCTCACACAGGTTAAGAAGATGTTCAAGCCAGGCATGGTGGTGGTGGAGGCCTGTAACCACAGTGTTCTGGGAGGCTGAGGCAGGAAGGTTGCAAGTTGGAGTTCACCCTGGGCAACTTCATGTTTCAGCAAAGACTCTATCTCAAAGTTAAAAAAATAAAAGGGGCCAGGGATACAGCTCAATGGGAAGGCCCTGGGTGCAATCCCCAGAATCGAAATATGTTTGAGAGCTATCTACACGTGTAACAATGATGGGACATATCGAAGTCAAGGTGCCTCTGGTCCTAAAACCAGGAAATCTGCACTGAAACTAGGCTGTCGGAGGTCTGCAATGCACAGCACTCTAAGGTGGGTGCTACGACCACCATTTGCGGGAGAGAAGCTTGAGCTGCAGACCTGGACCCTGTGCAGGCATTTGGCTTCCTCTCCGGCCTGCTCAGTCTCTCTCTCCTTTGCCATTTGTGTGATCTGCTAAGTCAAATTTTCTGAAGCACTTTTCCTTTCTCTCTCTCTCTCTTTTTCTTATTCCAGGAAACTGCTTGAAAGCTTTGCTGCCCTTGCTACCCAGTGTTCCAGGTCAGCTCACATTCTAGAAGCATCTCTGACGGAGGGTATTTTAAGAGCCAGTGAGCCAGGCGGATTTGGAAAGCAGCCAGTTCCCTGCCACTTGTCCGTGAGGAGGTGGGGACAGCCGGGGAGCACAGGGAGAAGAGAGATTTTGTTTTATTGGTTTATATACTTTCTTTAGAGAATGTGTCACTACCTCTGCGGATGCACACAGGGATGAGAGGAAGAAAAATAGGCACAACAAAATACCTGGTGTATCTGGGTGTGTGTATTACCCACACTCCACCTGCGGTATCCCAACCATGAGTATTCTGGGAGCTCTTGGAAATGCAGATTCTAAGCAATGTGCTGAGTGGGTGCCTGCTATTGGAGGAACCCTGGTCTCAGCCATCACAGGCAACCGTACCCCTGCGCTTCTGCCTTCCACCTTCTGATGGTTGACCTTGACTGTCAACCTGATTGTGTTGAGAATCCCTAGAAAATTAGTAAGCCCTTCAGGTCTGTTTGAGGGTGTTCCCAGAAATGATTGGCATATTGAACAACCAACCAAAGACAAGACCAGCATTGCATGTGGATCTCGCTATCCAATAAGATGGAAACCCAAGTGAAGGGGTGGGGCAGAAGGAAGAGGTGACCCTCAGCACATGCTCTGGCTTTCTCTCCTTCCGGTCTGCCATGAGAGGAGCAGCTCTGACCTCAACCGTCATGTTTTACCTCCTCACAAACCTAGTGTCAATGGTGCCAGGTAACCATGGATTGAAGCCTCTGAAACCCTGCACCACAATGATCCTTTCCTCCTTTCGCTTATTCTGTCAGGCATTTTGTCCCAACCATAGAAAGTTAACTGGCACACACCTGCACAGGAAGAACCCATTGCAAACTGCCACTCTCCGTGGGTCATTCTGACCCCAACTCACTTCTGCTCCTGGGTTCCTGTTTCCAAGGCTCCCACTGCCAAGGCTCGGTCTGCACCACCACTTCCACCCCCAGGTTCAGGGACTGAAATCTTAAGTGCCTCTTGGTTGGCACACCTGTCCCCACTGCCCACTTTGTATCTGTCCTCATCCCATCAAGGCTTCCCCTGAGCTTCCAGAAAGTTCTCCACACAGGGGCCAGCATCCTCTTCCCTCCGTGGGTCTGTGGGTGCCCTCCCTGAGCCCCTCATCACCTCATTACTCTTTGAGTGGGGCCCAGCCACCTGGGTGGCATGATCTGGTTTGGCTTAAGCCCCAGACCGCTCCTTCCTCCTAGAAAGTGCATACCAGGACTTCCAGAATGACTTTAAGTATTTGTTACTGTCTCTATAAATTGTTTTTTCTCTCTCCTCTTGCTGCTTTATTTTTTAATCACTGGTTTCAGTAATTTGTTTACGATGTGTTGTAGTTTGGTTTCCTTTGTGTTTATCCTGCTTGGATTTGTTGAACTTTTTGGGTCTATGAGTTTATAAATTTCATCACATTTGGAAATGTAGAGCCATTTTTTTGTCAAAAGGTTTTTCTTTTTTTGTCTCCTTTCCTTTTATGCATATGGATGGTGGCTTGATTTGGTCCCACAGCTCTCTAAGACTCTACTAGCTTTGCAATATCTGTGCTTCCTGTGGGATAAATTCATTCTCTGAGTCTCCAAGTTCACTTATCTTTTGTCCCTGTGGTATCTAATCTCTTGTTAATCCAGTGTAGTGAAATATTTATTTCAGCTATACTATTTTTATCTTTAGACATTCCACTTGCTTCTTTTCTGCAACCCCGCCTTTCTCCTTGTTGGATCTTATTTTCCTTCAGAGGCTTTAGCATAACCACTCTTACGCTATTCTCTCTACCAGGTTCCTCCTCTGTGCTATTTCTCATCTCTTCCATTCAACAGGTTTTCCTTCTGGTTAGAGTTCATGCTGTCCTACTTCTTGGTGCTGCTGGCAGTTTGTAGCGGATGACAGACATAGTGAGTGTTATGTTGTCAAGTGTCTGGACTTTGTTATCTCCCTTTAAAAGGAGTGGATTTTGCTCTGGAAAACTCATCAGCTACTTGTGGATGATTTGATCACATCTAGCCTGAGTCTGAGAGTCACCAGGGCACATCTAGAACGGCCTTCTCTCTTAGGGTGAGTATTTAGATGTGAGCCTTTTGGGGCCCCACTGAACACCCAAGAGGCTGTCACAGTACACATGCCTCCTGAGAGTTATCTGTCTTACCATTTCCTACTTGTCACTTGCCTGTTTTATGGGGTTTCGTGGCAAACAAGCACAGATCCTACTCAGGTGAAAGCTAGAAGGTCCATCACAGATTGCTGGAGCAACTTTTGAGTAGGTTAGTATTTCAGAAATAGGTCCAGCCACTTTCGCTTGTTCATGCTTCTTTTTCCATCTCTAAAGTCAGCCAAGCTCTGACTTCTGATTGGCTTCTGATCCTGTGCCTGAAGGCAAAAAGCCAAATGATCACAGAGCTGCAGCTGGGCGAGTGTAAGGCAGTCTAATACAGTACCTTTTTTGGAGGTCTCTGTCACCATACTGCCTGCTATTCCACTCCGGAGAGAGAGGATCATGGTGTTGTTCCTTTTCCTGGTTGTTGAAGCAGGAGGGGGGACCTAGTTCTCAACAGCCTGTCCTACCCATTGGCAGGGTTTAATGATATTCTTTCTAGCCATAACCTCCTGATGGGCTCCCCCCACTCTGCCCCCAGGACTTCAAATATACCTTGTCAGAGGACATCCCTTTTTAAGGTCATTTCCTGTTGTTGGCAGGTTATCCCTAGCCAGAGCTCCAATATGACCCCCTGCTCTCTCTGCATTGCCAGGAACACTCATAGTCATGGTAGTTAACGATTGCTGCAGACTTCCCTTTCCAAAGCCATTTCACAAAAATAATTGCAAGGTGCCTAGGAGATAAAGACACAGAGAGGCTTGCAATAAGCGGCAGCAGTGACCAAATCACTGGGATTTGCCACCAGCAGAATTTGTACCCCTGGTTCTGATCCTATCCCCATTCCTCAGAGGGATGTGTGGCAGGAGATGTTGCTGATGTCTCTTCTTTTAGTTTGTACCTGCACAGGTGGTGCTTTACCTGCTGATCCTATGGGGCTCTATTTGTTGTCACATTATAGGTCTTTCTGGAAGGACAATAGCACAGTAGCATATGGTGACTGGCTGGGAAAGAGCTGAAGTCAGTGGGAAGGAAGAGCCCACCATATGTGAACTTATTGCTAAAGTATCCTGAAGATGGGATAGTGTGAGACAGCCATCTTCCACTGTCATCGAGGTGTCTGTGTCGTCCAGGTGAAGCCTCTTATACCCCCTTGGAATATGTAGGAAAGATTGGAGGCTGACTGGATAACGCATGGTGCTAAGAGGAGACATTTGAATAAAGAGGGGATGTTCCGCTTACCAAATACCCATTCTCTGCCAGGAACTGTGCTAGGGATGGTATCTCTGGTCATCTCACAGTGTTCTTTTGGGAGAAATGTAACAAATATGACACTTATGGCACATGCTTCCTGGGAAAAAAAGTAGGAATAATCCACAAACAAACATATCACCTTTATTCTGTCCCTCAGAGGTTAATTGTTCATCAGTTTGTTGTATATTCTTTCAGAAACTTAAAAGCAGCATAATTGAGTATGATCTAGTGTCTGATGGTTTTAAGAGTTGCCATGTTAGTGCACACACTCGTAGATAATTTATTTTCTTATTGAATAATGTTCCATTGTGTAAAGGTGCCATCTTGCCTAACTAGCTGATGTATATTTGGGTTGTTTCCAGCCTCCTTCTACAAGTGTTTGTTCATGCATATGTTTTCATTCCACTTACATAGATATCTACAAACAGAGATACTGGTCTGTGTAGTAAGTATATGTTTAATTTGTTTAGATAACTATCAAACTGTTTTCCAAAGCACTGTGCCAAGTTTTATACCCATCGCAGTATGGTGGAGAGAATCTCTAGTTTTTCCACTGTCTTCCAACATTTGACATTCTTACTCTATAAACCATTCTCACAGGAAATCTCACTTAGACTTAAACCTTAATTTTTAATTCCTTATTCTAAGGACATGGTGAGCTAATTTTCATATGATTCTTCAGCATTTATAGATCTTCTTTGGTGAAGGATCTGTTCAAATATTTTCCCTTTAAAGAATGTATTGTTTGTCTTCTTACTAATCTTCTGTATACATACCCTTTACAGTACATATGACTTGCAATTATTTTCTCCCAGAATATTAATCTTTTGATTTTCTCTATGATCTACAGAAAAATCAAGAGTTTTGATATCCAGCTTAGAAATGTTCTTCTAGAATTTTTTATGTAAATATATTTTAATAAGATTGTTACAATCATGTTTTTTCTTACTTTTTTAACTTGATAAATTATAACAATAGAATATGAACATAGCATTCCCAGATTACACCTTACTTAAAAATAGTCATTAGGGCTGGGGGTTTAGCTTGGTGGTTCTAATGCCTACCTTGCAAGCACAAGGTCATGAGTCTGATTCCTAGTACCAAAACAAAAACAAAACATAGTTCATTATTCTTTTAATACAACTCTGAAATATCATACATATACATATTTAGAAATTTTACATCTGAATTCACTAGTGATACTATTTTGCAGATTTACTTTTGTATATTATGTTTGTCAGACATAGTGATTAGTAATTTTAAAAGTTATAAAATAAATTGGGGGACCGGAGATTTATCTCAGCGGTTCTGGTGCCTGCCTCGCAAGCACAAGGTCCTGAGTTCAGTCCATGTACAATGCCAGTAACCATATACAATGCTGGGCGTGGTGACTCACACCCACCAGCAATCAATACCACATACCACAGTGCCTGGCTTGGTGGCTCACACCTGTAATCCCAGCACTCAGGAGGCAGAGACAGGAGGATTGCTGAGTTCCAGGCTTGCCTGGGCTACATAGTGAGCTCAGGGCCAGCCTGAACTATAAAGTGAGACTTTGTATAAAAAAAAATGAATTGGGTATCAATTTATCTTTTCTTTAGCATCCTAGAATAGTTTGAATATTTTGTAAACAATTTATTACTTGAAATTAATTTTTAAATTTTTAAGAGAACCACTCTATAAAATTATAATCTTAAGCCAGTTGTTTTTTTAGAAAAGATGCATATTATTTAGCAATGCAATTCTTTGACTGTTTCCCTAAATTTCTTCCAGGATTTTTTTCTGATGACACTTTTATTTTCTTACAGTGAATATTAATGTTACAATTTCATAGAAAAATCATGCATTTAATCTTGACTTTGAAGGTTTTTATACTGCTGGTACATATATTCTTGCATTAGTCTTATAATGTCTTCCATATAATACTTAGGTCTGTTGTCTATGCCTGACTGAATGACAGATTCCTGCTCTACCACACAAGAGGGGCTGTTTGCATCTGTCTGCCCCTCAGGATGCTCTGTGGATGTGGCCAACCTGTTGAACCCCAGAGAGCCCAGGGGTTCAACAGAACATGGTCCAGGCCCATTTTAGTCTTTGTGATGTTTGAGAAAAGAGCATCTCACCAGCTAACCCTTTCCCCAGCCTACCTTGTCCTTTGCATCCCCAGTCTCTGGGCTCATCAGATGCCAGCACCCCATCTCTTCCCCTCTTCCTGGGAAGGGTGGAGTCACCTGCTCAGAGAGGATCTTTCTGGGAAGCAGGTGTGTGAGATGGCTTGGGGTGTGCATAATGGATGGGTCATCTTTTGCACCCTTCCTGGAGGAGACTGGAATGTTTGCAGCAGCTGCAGCTTGATCAGGACAAAAATTCCTTTTATAGCCTGTTGCTGCCACAGACCTGCCAAGCAAGTCACCCCAGTCTTAGGAAGCAGGAAACTGCAGCAGGCTAATGCAGGTCACCATAGCTGCACATGTTTTGGGTACTGGAGTAGAAGTAGGTGGAGGTAAAAAGATTGAGATGCCGGTTATATATGTATCAGTTCCCAGGATATATGTGTTCAATAGGCATCAAAAATGTACTAAGAAGAAAAATAAGTAGGAGTCAGGCACAGGGGGCTCCAGTGTCCCCAGGGTGTGGGTGAGAGCAGTGACTGGTCCTCTACATACTCAGAATATCAGGGGTTGGTGGGGAAAAAGTCTACGTCAGGTAAGGAGGGAAGAGAACATAGACTCCAAAATGTGAACCTGTATCATGCTGAATGAATAATCTACACTTGGAGCTAATTTTATTTGATTTCCTAAAGAACAAGCATTTCAGGGGCAGGAAGGAATGATGGGAGCCCCTTGTGAATTGTTAATGGCACAAACAACAGGTTCTTCTACTCCAAGCCACTCAGAAGCTGCCATTTTCCCTGTGGGTGAAGATGACACACCTACAGTATCCTCTTGACCTTCAGAAGAACTGCTAATCGCCCCAATTGCCATAGAATCTATTCCTTCAAATCGGAGGAAATAGCTCCTTCCCAGAGTTTGGCCCACAGGCCTTGTAGACACAACTCTTCTATACCTGCACACAGGGAAAGACACGAAGTGGGCATCCGCAGCCAGAGCCACATGCCACACTCCTGGTCCTCGACTCGTACCTGGCTGGCTCCCTGCAAGTTCACTGTTGAATTGGCCAGAAAGCAGTCAGCAAAGCGCTCTCCCAGGGGAGCTCAGCAGGGTCGGCAACTCCTCCAGGGTTCAGTGGATGAAAATCTACAAAGAGGTGTTGTACGTGCTTCCCAGAGTGGAGCTTCATCCACACATACATCAAGGGGGTGTCATTATGGGGAAAGGAATATGGGGAGGCGCAAGGAACTATAGAGATATCGCAAGAATTCAAAGATGCCAACAGGAGGCAAAGTTTGCCGCAGCATGAATTGAGTGCCATCTGTGTGGTGGGCTTCCCGTGAAGCCTTTGGAATCCTACATGACTGACTCCCCCAAACCCGCGGAGATTGAACAGTTTTCCCAAGATCAACCAATAGGTAGGAAAGCTGAGACTCAACCCAGGTCTATGTGACCCTCAAGAGCTCGTGATGTTAATTCGTGTGCAGGTTGCAGAATTCATAAAGGAGATGAGACATATGTACATGCATGTAGCGCAGTGACGACAGGGGATGACCAAGCCAGGCACCCTAGATTCCCATCCAAGTCCATCACCAGCAATGTGGAACACTTCGGAGGTATCCCAGGAGGCCCCGGTGCTCTGGACTTCTGTTTTCTCCCTGGTGAGATGGCCAGTTGAAGTACCGGATCTTTTAGGTCCAGTCCTGCCAACGCCTCCCAACCAAGTTCAGGGATGAGGACAAAGGGGCTCAGGAGCCAGGCTGTAGAATTTCACAGCCAGTTTCGTCGAGCCAATCATAGGGGCTTTGAAGCCCCTTGACAACATGCCCAGGAAGTCCGCCCTGTTGCCAATCCCCGTTGACACAGAGGTGGAGGACGCTAGGTTGCTCGGGCTGCCTTCGGAGAGACTGAATCAAGCCTGCTCCCTGCTGGCCTTGGGCACAGCTGGTGTTCGATAGTCATTTATTGAGCAAATGAAGTATTTTTAGCGCAACTTCCCTAAGTGCTTGCCACATGCCCAGGGCAGTGACATTGACCTCCTGGTCTGCACTGACTTCTCTTTTCCCAGGGTCACCAGGGTATACCCGGACAGCTAAACACTGACCACCTCTGTCCCACAGACGAGGGGCTTGGGCAAGCCCTGACCCCGCTGAAGGAAAGGACTGCTATTTCTGGCAGTAAAAGGCTGGAGGGAGGGGAGGGGGTCAGACAGAACAAGTTCCATGCTGTGTGCCAGTGGCTGGGCTTTTTCTGACGCCGTCATGTGATGCCAGACAAAACCCTGACATCTTGAGAGGACTGTCGAGTAACAGAGCTGCAGAATGTAGCCGTTGGATCAAAGCACTAGACAGCAAACCTGTGTGTGCTCAGGGTGCACCATGGCCTGTGGGGTCACGGCTGAGAGAGTGGCCGGCGCATGGGCGCGGTACCCAGCAGGAAGGGAGTGGGCGGGACCATGGCCAGTCCTTTAGAATACATTGTGGAATGCAGTGAAACCATTCATTCAAAAAGCCAGGCATGGGCTGGAGATTTAGCTCAGTGGTTCCAGCGCCTGCCTCGCAAGTGCAAGGTCCTGAGTTTGATCCCCTGTAACCATATACAATGCTGGACATGGTGACTCACGCCCACCAGCAATCAGTACCACATACCACAGTGGTAGCTCACGCCTGTCATCCCAGCACTCAGGAGGCAGAGGCAGGAGGATTGCTCAGTTCCAGACTTGCCTGGGCTACATAGTGGGCTCAGGGCCAGCCTGAACTACAAAGCGAGACCCTGTCTCAAAAAAAAAAAAAAAAAAAAAAGCCAGGCATGGGGCTGCACACCTGTAGCCCTAGCACTCTGGGAAGCTGAATCAGGAGGATTACAAGCTTGAGCCTAGCCAACCTGGGCAACTCAGTGACCTAAGGTCGGCTTTCAAAAATTAAAATGTCTGGGGATGGAGCTCAATACAAAAGCCCTGGCTTCAGTCTCCAGGGCCATAAAAAAGAAAAGTCCAAGCTAGCTGACCTGAGGTTTCTAATGTAGAGGAGTGTATGACATAGGACCCCATCTGTGTAGGAGCAGAGTGTCCGAGAGTATAGTTATACGTGAGTACTGGAGCATGGGGAGATGAACACGGAGCAAGGTCAGGAGGGGTGGACACAGAGGGGTGGGGAAAGGGACAGGCAGTGAAGTGGGGAAATAATGAAGGCTTCCTGCAGTGCACCGCAGGCGCTACCTGTGGTGGTGTCTCTGTGGCTAACATCAGCTGGGTGCATTCTGTCCCTCACCACCGTCCCCGTAAATAAGCAGGAGCCACACCGAGCTCTGATTGACTTTTGGGACATTATCAGTCCTTCTCTTGGCCTGACACTGGTATCAAAGTAGTCGGCCATCCCCTGGCGTCAGGCGGGAGAGCCTCCCCCAGTCTGCCGCCAGTGCTGTAATCGTGACGTCGAAGTGGCCGTCACATTCCGGTTTAACAATGACTGGAAATGCCCCCTTGCCATGCACACGTGACAAGTGCCGGGCTGATGGCTGATGAGTGGGATCCGCTGGATGGTTTCTGACACGACGCCACAGTCCCAAAGCCATCTCTGTACTTGCACTGCCCGGGACACCAAGCCATTCCCATCATGCAACTCGGGAGACAGGGCAGCTGGGGTGCTTTAGTATTCAATGGTAAGGCTGAGATGAAGTTCTGGGGCAGCCTGACGCCCCCCACATTGTGGGTCTGTGGGCAGACGCACAATTTTAATCATACATAGCAGTGATGCTGCCCCAGATTGGGGGATTGGGGGAGACTTGATGCATCTAGGCTGCTGTGTGCACCCCTAGAGATTCGAAGGAAGTGGTTTGGGCCACCAGTGGGAGCCTAAGGAAGGTAGACCTCCGATGCTACTGGGGCGATACTGACACTGGCCATTGCATTTGTCTGTGACGAGAGAGGGCTGGTAGGTGTGACTCACGCGTTCTTGGTGAGTTGTTGATATTTGCTCTTGGTGGAGGCTTCACTTCGGAAGTACGCTCAACGCGTCCCTGTAGAGCCTCGGGAACTACAGGGGACAGAGCTCTGACATAAGAACACACCTGCTGCTCTTACGAAGCTCCTCAGTGACTTCCAAGGCCTGGACCAGTGGGCTGTCTCCCTCCTCTTCCTCCTCCACTTTACTGCAGCCCAGCACACTGTCCAGCTTTTCCGTGTCTCTGTCGCTGTCCTTTCCGCTGAGGGTCTTCTGCAAACATGCTTTTGCTGGGGACCCGATGGCAGAGGCACAGGGAAGCTTAGTACAGACCTGGCCCTCTCCTGGCTCAGCCAATACAACCTCTGAGGAGCTGGTGTCTGGTCTCTGCGGGGGTCCCTCTCCTACAGGGGAACTTACTTCCTGCTGCCTGCCAACACAGTGTTTTCAACTTTGGGCAATAGAGCTGTTGTTCTTTGGCTCCAAATAGGGGAGAATCCAAATAAATAGAGACCCCAAATAAGGAAGAACTGGGCCTTCTCATTTTTTAGGACCTTAACCCTAGAAAAGAGGAATTTTACTTTTTGATGTTCGTTCCAACTCTTGGATAGCAGGCACTGTGCTTTGATAGTCCTTAAAAAGCCGACCTAGGGACTAGGTAACCTGTGAGTTTTCTTCAGGCTAGACACCACTCCTGCCTTTTACTCTTCCAAGGGGGCTCAGTATGATCAGCTTTGAGCAGCTGATCAAAATGATGTTTTTCTCCTCCATCCTAGAGCTGGGAGGATAAGGCTCAGCTGAGCCTGGGGAAATCCTTGAGTAGAAACTTGACCGTCTCTGCTCTGTCCTCGTTGCTGTTAATGCATCCCCAAGTTCTCTCCCTCCGGGGAGAGCCCCCGAGAAGGCACACAGTGAACCCAGGCTGCTCTCCTCTCTGGCTCTGGGTCCTCCTAAGACACAACTCGCTTACCTGGTGCTGATGGAATGGAAGTGTTTAGACCCCATTTCAGAAGCTCGCTTTCCCCACGCTGGTGGTTTTGCAGGTAAGTTTCGGCGCCTGTCCATAGACCATTGTGAGCTTTGATGACTGGAAGTCTCCCGTCCGCCCCATTTGTCATGTCCTCCTGGTTCTGTGGAATTTGTGGATTTGATAAGGAGCTTTCTAT